>JAPZVO010000305.1:23461-46721 GCA_029962745.1 Echinometra lucunter
TTTGCTCCATTCCAAACCATTCATCCCATCTCTCCTTGCCCAAATTCTACCATTTCCAAAACTCATTTGCAATAAAATAAGTTGCTAATAAAAATCCACTTCGTTGATTGATTGACTGGTTGGTTGGTTGATTTATCGGTCGTTTGATTGTTTTTGGGTGACTGATTGATTTATGAATGACTGAATCAGTGTTTGATGGATCGATTGATTGACTGAATCAATGAATTAAAAACGGATTTTAAAAAAATCAGTGTTCGATTGATTGTATAAGTGTTCGTTTGATTGATCGATTGACTGATTGATTGATTGATTGATTGATTGATTGATTGATTGGATCAGTGTCCGATTCTGAATTATCAAATTTATGTTCCTGAATAATGGTGACATAAACCATACCATACCCAGCACAAATCCCAATCCTAAACATTCATCATCAGTTATCACAGATCAACAGCGGGTAATACTTTCAAAACTTCCACAGTCAAATTATGATCACTGATGCATAAACCTTTGATTACATAATACCATGTCATACACCGCACAAACCCATATCCATCATAAGCTATCATAAACTCATCATACCATAAGCAATTTCTAAGCTGGAGAATTTCTCATCTCAGCCAAAATGAATAGTGAATTCCTGCGCTGGCTGCGCAACCTAATTTTCACGTCCTTCACAAAAGTGGGCAGTGCTCACCCATGCCATGAAATATTTTTGGATTTTTTGTATGTCATATGATATAAGAGAGCTTAGCTATCCATGAATATATATAAACATTTTCGTCTAATACTTTAACTTATACTGTTCGCGTTGTAAATAACGAACTTGAGAAAATATCTGACTGGTTAAAAGCAAATAAGTTATCCCTTAATGTTGATAAAACTAAATGTATTTATTTTCGAAAAGCTAAAACTCATATAGAAACCAATATCACAAACACAGCTACAATAAGTTGTCCTTTAAACAATAATGATAATCTTAACATTTATATTGATAACAAACGTATTCGATTTAGCAACTCTGTTAATTTTTGGGGTGTAATATTGGATAATTACTTGGGATTTAAGGAACATATTTTAAATGTTTTATGTGAGGTTAACAGAAATACTAGCTTAATGAATAAACTTAAATATAGTTTGTTACCAGAAAATTTAGTAACTTCATACCATTCCATTATTTTCCCATATTTGAAATATTGTAATATTGTATGGGCTACAAATGCAACACATACCGAATTAGACTCATTATTTAAAGTTCAGAAGAGATGTTTAAGAATAGTTAATAATTCACACTATTATGCCCCATCTGCACCTAATTTAAAGAAATTATAATTGTTAACCATATATGATATAAATAAACAAGAAATCGCAACTTTCATGTATAAATATAAAAGTGGCTTATTACCTTCCCCATTTTCAGATCTTTTTCAATATAACAGTCAAGTTCATAATTATAATACTAGATCTTCAAATACATTCCATTTATGGTCCGCTAAAACAAGTTTTGAAGCTAAGTTAATAAATTACCTAGTCCACTGCCTGGACTGTTCTCTATGATCCGTGAGCGCACACATCACATCAATCAACACCATGTATGTACACCAATAAAGTGCACGTACGGACACACAGCCTGAGAACAGTCCAGTACACCTTGGCTGGTTTTATTGCTTTCCCCCGAAATTCAGGGGGAACTTTTATTCCGCCCACTTCATGGTGGTCAAAGATTGCAAGGTCGTGATTGCTTCCCACTCATGCCAATCAAAAGATTAGGTTATTATGTAACCTTGCACCGATCGTAAACCTGTAGTCTCCTTTCAAAGCCATAACTATTAAATATCATGTAATATCTTTAAAATCTAACACAATTACCATGCAAAAACATCTTAGATATTTAAAAAAAAAAATCATAATTGTATATTATTGATTTTCAAAATCAATTCGAACAGTTTGAAAAGTTTTGATATGATTGTAAACTACAAAGACCTATTAAACATGCTTTGCCGGAAGACTATTCTGAACTATTCTGACAAGATCGAAAGTGGTACCAGGGAGATGGGAGTTCATTCATGTTTTTTTTTTTTTTTTTTCGGGGAAGGTGAATTCGTGGGGATGCACATCAGCGCGCGCGCGCGCGCGCACGCATGCTCGGGAATTGGTGACAGGTACAGTTTAAAACGACCAGCAGCTGGTCTATAGACCAATTTCACAACGCAAGAGGGCAGCAGACTGTTCGACCCAGTTCGCCATACTGCGGTGGGCGCTCCAACTTTTATAGTACACAAGTCAATAGCGCGCTATGTACATTCGTTCGATTTTTTGTCTATTTTGACCAGTATATGCAGATTTATTTTAATATTTGCAATGAGAAATTATCAGGGTAGTTCAGGTCGCAGCTGTGCGTTGCTCAAATGCCACAAGCATTAGAGAAAGTTTAAAAATTGGAAGCTAACTGAGTGCGAAATTCACTCGCTTTTGACTCATGAAGCCTGTTTGTGTGAGAAGCCGTACTCCCTACACATGTTTCCGTAAGCAATGTGAAGGAATTTGTCATCAGTGGGTAAAAACATCAACAGGAAGGACTCTGAAGTCAAGAAACGTTATCATTATGTAATTTGGCGTAAAATTTAATGAGTGAAAACATGACTTTGTAAACAGGGTAAGATTTAGGGCTCCCGTTTACTATACAGCTTCTATGCTGCAATCGAACTTTTACTGACAAAACTAAGTTAAAATACCATCGAAAGTACAAAAATACGTCATACCTTCATCCGTCAGATATGACCATTGTCTTACCTCATCTACCCATGTATCCATACTTTATTTTATTGATCTAGAATACAGTAAATGGAGCAATATCGGGGCATATCTCATATCTAACATTCATTTTGTACACAGAACCATTCGCGGTCAGCGCGCTTGCCCACCGCAGCAATGGCGTCGCCGATAGAGGGCCAAATACATAAACCGGCCGTGAAATTGGTCTATAAGTAGTCTAGATTCTGGACTCTTTTTATGAAGTTTTATATTCCCCGAAACAGCTGCCAAACTCACTGTACACGTCAAGTCGAGTGATGGCGCGATCCCGAGAACCTGTCCGCCCGCGGAAAAAAGAGTCCAGACCGATTGCTCTCAGCTAACGACTTTCCCTCAGAATTTTGAGGGAGCGCAATTAAATTGGCCTCGCCTCCTCCGCTATACGCTAGTCTTTGCTTAAAAACGCTTTACATTAGCGAATGGGAAATCTCGCATGATGTTACGATGAAAATTTTATGTTTTCCGTTATGAAGGAGTATCTTGCATAAAAATATTTTTAGAACATGATTAAATGTATAATGAGTGTGAAACATGATGAATATATGCTCACAATAAGACCTGAGAGGCACTATAAGGTCTGCGCAACATAAACTAACATAGACTTGTACATACACAATACCCAGCCTACGCAGTATATACTGCACATAATAATACACGCATACACGTCCATTCCGACATTGCATCTTTTGTACACCACCCACGTTCTCGACATCACTTTTTTCTTTTGCTTAGCAATATTTGGAGCATCTATGTACAGTGTAATCGGAAATTCTCGTCGCGATCTACATGTAGGATTTATTGTTTTATATGTTAGTCGCTGCCTGTGTATTTCTTTTTTCTTTAGTCTATTCCGTTAACTTCCCCTCCACCAAACAACAACTAAGACTTTGTCTTATTTAAGTTTGACTTCGGTCTGAAATCAATTATCATGGACATTATTTTACATAGACTGCCCCTCCCCTCCTTTGGTAATTTTCTCTTTCTTTTTCCCCCTCTCTCTTTCTCTCTCTCTCTCTCTCTATCTCCCCCTTTCTCTCTCTATCTTGTTCTTTCATTTCAATCTGGTATCATGTTAAAATTCAAATTTAAATAAAACGAATTACATGTCTTAATCATCTGAATATATTACTGATTCCCAGTCTCATTTCGAAAAAAACTTTTCCTTACTACATTTCAACATAAGAAGCTTAAACAAATCTTTGAATATTCCGTGCTCAGTAGTGGGATTGTCTGAGACATTGTTACGAGACCAGTTCGTTTCTTCTTATTCTCTTGATGGTTTTACCGGGTTTTACCCTTGAAACAAATTCTAGAGCTGAAAAGCGTGGCGGTGGTGTAGCTTTATATATTTCGTAAAAACTAAGTTATAGATTATTACATGAATTGTGTTTTATGTTACAAGCTGTTGAAACTATTCTTATTGAAATACGTGTACCCAACAGTAGAAATATAATTGTTGGAGTTGTATATCGACCTCCACATTCTAATCATGTAAATTTTGTTGCAGCTATACAGTCAATAGTCTCATCGAATCATCTTAACTCCAAACATTGCTTCCTATAATGGGCGATTTTAATATTAATCTCTTGCGCTCAGAACTGGATGTCTTCAGTCAGGAATTTCTTGATATTATGTTGTCACAGTCATTTATACCTCTAATCAATAAGCCAACCAGAATAATAAATTCGTCGTTCTCACTTATTGACAACATTTCTTTCCAATTCTCCGAAGTTCGCTAATTCTGGCATCATCATCTCAGACTGAAGTGACCATTTTCCAATTAATTCGTTCCTACCTGTAATTAAAACTTCCAAACCAAAGAATAATTCTATTAGATACTTATCGTAAAATGAATAAGTCAAACATGGACAAACTAAAACGTAGTTTAGGAACAGTTGATTGGCAAGGTGTCCTTAATAATAATGATGCCATCGTGGCTTTTGATTTATTCCTTGATCACTTCACAAATTGCTTTGATAGAGATATTCCTTTGAAAATTTTTAATCGAAAGTCTGATTATAAAAAGATCCCGCGCTACCCTTGGACTTCCAAATCACTTTTACCCTCAATAAATAGGAAAAATCGTTTATTTTTCAGATATACATGTAAATCTAAACCTACTGAGACACGTGAAAGAAAATACAAGTGTTACAAGAATACTTTGACTTCTGTCTTGCGTAATGCCAAAAAGGAGTATTTTTTTCAAACAATTTGAACAACACAAAAATGACAGCAAACATACATGAAAATTGATTAATAATGCACTCAACTGGAAAAGCTCTAAAACTCATATTTCTGAAGTCAAGGTTAATGGTGCTTGTTTGCAATACCCAGATGAAATTGCCTAAAGCATTAATGATTTTTTGTTAATATCGGACCCAACCTTGCCTAAGACATACCCCCATCAAATCGACCCTTTTACTCAAGTCTAGACCAACCTCATACACAATCTTTATTTCTAACACCTATATAGCCAGAAGAAATTATTGATATTACTAACAACTTAAAGGATAAAAAAGCTGCTGGATATGATGGCATTACTAATTCTCTCTTGAAACATATTATGACTGAAATGATTGTCCCACTTACACATATTACATTCAGTCTATCATTACTTACCGCGGACAGTCCCTCTTAAAATGAAAATAGCAAAAGTAATTCCAATTTTTAATAAAGGTGACCCACTCGATCGAGGAAACTACAGACCGATTTCCTTGTTAACTTCATTTTTTAAAATCTTAGAAAAACTTGTTTATTCTCATCTGATTAATTTTTTATCTAGCTGTAAAATACTAGCAGATAATCAATTTGGTTTTCGCAAAAAAAATGCTATAGACCATGCTATGATAATTCTTATTGATCAAATAATTCGTGCCATTGCCATTCGCATAGTTGTACAGTAGGTTTGTTCTTGTACTTCTCCAAGGCCTTCGACACTATCGATCACGAAATTCTGTTGTATAAACTTTCATACTATGGTATTAGAGGGAGGGCCTTGGAGTGGTTCAGGAGCTACCTGACCGAAAGAAAGCAATTTACATAATATATAAACAACACAACATCTTCAACTCAAACTATTAGATGCAATGTCTGCAGGGTTCCCTTTTGGTCCGCTTCTTTTTATTCTATACCTCAATGATTTCAAAAAATCTTCTGATATCTTATCATTTATATTATTTGCTGGTGACTCTAATATTTTCCTCTCCGAACGTAATCCTCAAATTTTCCTGAATAAAATCAATCCGAATTAGTTTATGTACAAGCCTGGATATAAGAGCAAACAAGTTCTCCTTAAGTATCAACAAAACACATTACAAAGTCATGATAGTAATTCTGTTGACTCTCTCCCAGGCCCTGCATGTACATATTAATGAAAAAAATCTTCAACGGGTTCAATGTAGGGCCAAAACCACTAAAAATGTACAATTAACCAAAAAACGTGTCGCACGTGTTTGATTGCGAATATGTTAATATCAGATTATAAAAAAAATGATTTTAGTCATAAAACCTCTTAGAATATGTAATGGGGTATAACTTCAGAAAATTTTAGCATTCAAACATAGTTTTTTGAGAAATTATTCTGTCCGGGCAAAAACTGCATGTCGCAAATCAAAAATTTAACATATCTTGCGATGTTGTAAAAAACAAGGATGCTTTTATTCTTAGATCCTGGCTTAGAAATATAGACTGTGATATATGTGTGCAAGATAACATAATATTCAGGCATTGTACACGTGTAAAAATAAAAATTTTCGCAATAGAAATTTGTCGCAAAGGTCAGTGAAAACTACGTTACCTGTAGAATGAATCTCTGATATACCACCTTTTTCCAAGTTTTCTTTTCTGTTTCTTTCAATGTAATCACTCACAGATATCCCATCTACAGTCTATAAAAGTTTGCAGCGATGTGTATAGATCCATTCTGTAGAAAAAGAAGCTCATAAGAAGAGCTGAGGCATGTGTTTTTAACCTTATGGATAAGAAATGTAACATATGTTACCGTCGTTGTCAGAATTGAACAACGATTGACAACAGAAAAGCTGCCAAACGAAAAGGGCTTGTTAATCTTGTCAATTTGAAGGGATTATAATTGCATCTGTGGCCTTACATCATTTCCGTAAATCCCACTTAATGCTTAATGAAATATACGTTACCGAAACATACGTTACTGGTCATTTTTTATTTACAGTTAAATTCAGTTAAATCTTAGCTGTACACCTATAGCACCACCACACAAAAGCGACGCTTAGCTACCATAAGGCCAATAATGCCAGTCTACAATCTTATCGTAACGTAGGTTTCTTTAACAAAATAAATGAAGAAAAGCGGCAATGACATGAGATGGACATTTCTTGGGTGGGTTTTTGTAGTAATCAACATCTAAGGTTAAGAGTTGTAAAGTGATAATAACATCTTCAAAACGTCTTCAAGGCAGGATCTCGACCCCTGTGTGTTAAAAATGGTAACGTAGGTTACGTAATAAATTGTGGAAGGCTATCACATCTGAATCTTCATTTTTCACTCAAAATTCAATTTTATTGTGAATTTTCTTTTTCCAAAAATCTCTTTTCATTATCACATAAAGGTCAAGGGACGAAAGGAACATGGGGGAGGGGGAGAGAGCTCAAATTCAAGCAGAATATAGAGGAGCAGAAACAAAGAAAAACTGAAGCCATGCTCCGACAGCAGAATGTGAGAACAGGAAAGCAAGAGAAGAGATATAATCAGATTAAAGAAGACAATACAAAAGAGAGAGAGAAAAAAAAACTTTCGGAAGGTTACATGAAGAGGATTATATTGATCTCCCTATATAATGACGCAGAGGACAAGCGATTTTGATCACTCCCCCTCGAGTGGTTTTGCGTATTTAATTATCATGATTATTGTTACTTATGAGAAACATACGTTACTGCTTTTAAAGTGACATAAGGTTCCTTAGTGATACCAAAATGGATATTATTGGGTGATTATGTATGTAAGATACGGTTTGTGAAAATCCTTTTGTCTCATGAAAGAATAGCTAGAGTCAGAAATAAACAAAAACCAGGAAATTGAAATTGGTTATACACAACCCAATCTTTCTGATTTGTTTGGCTTATACCATGTTTATTACATAATTAAAGATGCTGCTAATTATCATTTTTATGTACGAACACGTCGTCCTCACTTTGGAATGAGAACTTTGTATCTATATAGTGTAGTTGTAAGTGTTAATATTGGGTTACTTGCTTACTGAAACCGCAAGACTTTCTTTGGTTATGGTTGATTGTTATGTTTTGGTAACATTACGTGACTGCTTAAGTGAAACATACGTTACCATATGAAACACTGAAATAAGTTCCTTATGATATTGTAAGAGATATTGCATCCATATGGAAAATGTAGGTAAATATTGATATGGCGTATATGTTGAAATTTTCAACATAATATACCAAACAATTGAACCCACATGCGTGCGCAGATTCTTCCACATTTGTTAATACTGAATTCAAATTGATTTGAAATATTAACATGAAAGGAAAATTGAAAAATTTCTTTGGCATTATTGTCTCAGGAACAGTACATATAGTGATGAAAAGTTAGTAGAAAAGTGCATTCCTTAGCTGACTTAATGATGTCGACAAGACTGAGGGAGAAGTAACGTATGTTTCACCAGCAAAAAATCACCTCTCCACTTTGATTAGTTGTGCAATAAAAAGTTCACAATATTACGTGCTCATATTTTTGATTTTCAAAATTCATATTGTCATCTTTCATTTTTAGTCTACTTAGCTATTTTGAGAAAAGTTGAATTTTCCGAAATTCTAACTTCCCAATTGTACATTTTTAGTGGTTTTGGCCCTGTAGTAAGTTTCTTTGCATCTTTATTGATGATAAACTCTCTTGGAAATTCCATATCTATTATAGATTAGTATCAAGAAATATTGGCGTTATTAACAAATTAAAGCATATGTTTTCATTTCAGATTTTATTGTCGCTTATATGACACTTATTTATCCCTATTTTACATATGGAATCTTAGCGTGGGGCAACTCCTCCAATATTTTCAGTAATAGAATACTTATTTTACAAAAACGAATCCTGAGAATAATACATAATGTTCAGTTTCGTTCTCACACCGACATCTTATTTTTCAACAACAAAATATCAAAAATGGAAGATCTCTATAATTATTGGCACTTAAGAATTTTCATGTTTCAATTATCACAAAACGCGCTGCTCACCCCTCTTGTTGCTATTTTCACAAGGAATTATGAAATACACTCATATCCCACAAGACAATCAAATCAGTATCATTCTCCATTCTCACGGACATCCCTTGCCCAAAAAAACTGTAACCTTCACTGGACCTGAGTACTGGAATGAGATTCACCCATCTCTCAAATAATGTTCCTAGGCTGTCCCCGTTCAAAAAACAGTTAAAGCAATTAATTTTACAATCGTACATCTAATTCTTTCTTCATTTTATTTTCTCTTACATAGCCGCTATTTAGCTTGAAATGTCTGACACGTGGAACGCTCTATTCACATCTATGTCTTTTTCTGCTCCTTTCTTCTTCTTATGTTCCTTCTCTCTTCCTTCTTTCACATTATCACTCTCTTCTTATAGCCTTCTTTTTCTCTAATTTGATGGGGGGGGGGTTCTCATTTTTGCTACAAGGCAATGTATAATACTCTATAATTTGGTATAATTATACAAATTCATTCCGACTATAACTTGCAAATTGTATTTGATCACCGAGGAACTAATGTTTTACAAGCTTTGCTTTTTTTTTAGTTCCTCATTCTCATGTTTTCTATTCCCTGTATCATCATGCTATAGGTTTTGTATATGTATCTATTGCCAACTTGTTTCAATTTTTTGCATATCATTTTTCTTATATTGTAATTTCTGTTTGTTTGATATGTATATATGATACATGAGAAATAAACACGCTTGAACTGAACTGAACTAATCAACGTTTGTCCATTTTCTCAACTCTCATAAACACGAGTTTAGAAGGAGGGCATATATGCGAGTTGTAATTACCTTTATTTTTCATCACTTTTCAAAAATTCTATAAAAGTTTCCATTTTTAAAAAGTGACAACATTATTACGACGAGACACATCTTTGTTATCTCGGTAAAAATAATAGTAATCCCAACCCGCTCAGGTTCTCCCTTTTTCCTTTCCTATCTTCCTGTTCGCGTTTTCGCTTTTCAAAAACAAGTCTTGCAAGTACATGTACAAGTTACCAGTTGAGTCTTACATAATTATCATGCACCAACGCACAGCCACAGGAGATGCCATTTTGCATGCATGTCGCTCGACTAGGCCTAGATCTAGGCCTATGTCCTCCATTCTGAGATGTAGTAACATCTAGCTTTACATGTCACGCGAAAATGCAAGTTCTTTCCTATTTCACCACCTTGTTTCTTGCAAGAGCAGATTTGCAGAGAGTTGAATGAAAATTGATGTATTGAACTCGTCCACCCAGCTAGCTGTCCGTTCTTCGAAAGAAACGGTCGACCGCGATCAGCTGGCTGGCATTTCCACGTGCGCTAAGCTCGCTGCATGTAAACACCGATTGATTGACAGCGATTTTATGAATATTTATGAGTAACGTGAGCGTGAACCTTTGACCTCTGTCGTCAGCAGAGAGCAATCGGTCTGGACTCTTTTTTCTCCGGGTGGACAGGTTCTCTGAGGTTCTCGGGATCGCGCCATCACTCGACTTGACGCGTACAGTGAGTTTAGCAGCTGTTTCGGGGAATATAAAAACTTCATAAAAAGAGTCCAGAATCTAGACTAGTCTATAATAGTCTAGATTCTGGACTCTTTTTATGAAGTTTTATATTCCCCGAAACAGCTGCCAAACTCACTGTACACGTCAAGTCGAGTGATGGCGCGATCCCGAGAACCTGTCCGCCCGCGGAATTTTTCTCCGGGTGGACAGGTTCTCTGAGGTTCTCGGGATCGCGCCGTCACTCGACTTGACGCGTACAGTGAGTTTAGCAGCTGTTTCGGGGAATATAAAAACTTCATAAAAAGAGTCCAGAATCTAGACTAGTCTATAAGTTACCGAGGTCCCAAACACTGGAACATGATATACCCCATGATATAACAAAATCGCAACTTCTATCTTCTTTTAGGAAGCAGTACAAGATCTTATTAGTAAATAGTTATTAATCATTACAGTGACCCGGGTTCGATTCCCGGCGGAGGCATTTTTTCAACCCTTGATTCAAAATGGATGACAGCTCCGGGCAACATTGAGGGAGCTGCACAATTGTTATTCTCCCATTTTCATTTCTTTCAGTGTTTATTATTATTATTATTTACAAGGGAGTTGCCAAAATTGTTTGCATTTGTCAAATTTCTTTCAATGTATTGTCTATGGCACGCCATAAGGGAATCAAATTAAAATATATTTCACTTGAGCAAATATATGTTTCTTTTTCACTAAACCATTTCACTCCAGCAAATTTATATTTCACTTCTTTAAAAAAAGCATTCCACTTTTCACAAAAATTCGTTTCACAGTTTCCACAAAAATATTATTTCACTATTCACAAAAATATATTCCACTTTCTTCCAAAATACATTCCACTTTTTCACAGAAATATATTTTACTCTTCACAAAAATATATTTCACTTTTTTCCAAAATTCGTTCCACTTTTCACAGGAATACATTTCACTTTTAAGAAAAAAAAATCATTCCTCTTTCTCTCATACCAAAACCTTTTCACTTTCTGCCCAAAATATGTTCCTCTTTTATCTCGGCCTAAAGCGATCTTATCGACCTGGGTGAGCTTAACGGCCTTGGGGAGCTTATCTCTGGCTTAGCTAGCTAGCTCATATACGCGCGTTCTATCGACGGTGTACCTAAAATCCATTCCTCTTCTCTCACCGAAACCATTTCACTTTCAATAATTTATTTCACTCTGCCAAAAAAATACGTTCCTCTTTTTTCTCGGCCTAAAGGAGGCGCTATTGGCGAGTTTTGCTAGCTTGTTAGCTTGGCGCGGGCTATATCTTTTGTCATTTGCTTGTTTAGCATCGGTATTAATGTTTTGTTATTCTATTTGGTCTGATGGGGCTGAATGGGGGGGGGGGGGCGGCTTTGAGGCTTCTGCACTTGATTTTGAAGTTCATTAATACATCCAATTTATGCAGGGATATATGCAGGGTGAACAAGGGATGCTATCTCTACAGGTGAACTTTGGTTTTGCTTGTTTTGCCTCTTGGGCCTTGGTGGGGGTTTGGAGTCTTCTGCACATGATTTTGAAGTATGCAAATTTATCAAGGTTTATGCAGGGTGAATGATGGATGCTGCTTCTCCCGTTGGTCTGGCGAGGCTATATAGCTGAGGGAGGGGAGTAAGTTTCTGCACATGATTTTGAATATTCTGCATTAATGTAGCGCCTAAGCTTTCTCTCTGGAATGTGTCTAAGCGCTTTACAGAAATATCATTACCCCGGTCATCGGATTCATGCAAGCTTGCCCGCACACAATGTATGCACTTTCTGCACTCCCAAGGAAGCATTAATTCCAGCCAGTCGCACTCACAATGCTAAACAAATCATCACCATGGAGAGTGGCAAATTTTGGTGCATCTCAGGAATGGAGGGGGGGGGGGGGGGTGGGTACGTTGGACATACATATAGTATGAAGGTTATAGGATTAGGGCCGCATTATCGTAAGGTCACTGGGTTTCGTTTACACGATTTCTTTTATTCTGTTTATGTTACTTTCAGTTCAGTTTTGTTGTAATGTCATGTTTGTTTGTTCATTACTTTTTCTTTCTTTCTCTGGACCTCTAGGAAGAACAGAGCCATTTGAATAATGGCTGTGAATAGAGTTTCCTGCCATCAATACTAATTTTAATTAATTAAAATTTATAATAATTTGATATATTGATCGGCATGTATTTTTGTATTGCTTTTCATATGGAAAATAAAACCAACCAACCAAAGGACACTAGTGCCTCAGCAGGGATTCGAACCCCCGACCTTGTTCAAAGTCAGGAGACTTATTCACTGGGTCACAGCACCTCTACTATGCAAATTTTGTTGGCTGAATTCTCATGAAGTAAAACTTTATGCAAGCTATAATGATAATAATAATATACAGATTTTATATAGCGCGTATGTATGTCCCTATGCGCTCTAACAGAGAGAAAAGGGAAAGACATGATTAAAAGATAGGTCACTAAGGTTACTTTGTTAGGCTAAGATATGTTTTGAATGTTAAGTGCAGATTTAAACTTCTCTATCGTGTTGATGTTTCTTAGAGAGCTTGGGAGGTTATTCCATAAAACTGATGCAGCATGAGCAAATGAACGTTCGCCATATGTTTTTGTTTGAATAGGAGGTATGATAAACAAATTCTCTTTGCATGATCGAAGTTATCTTGTTGGTTGTATACAGTTGGAAGAAGGGGGTGGTTGTGTGCAACATGGAATGCAAGTCGTAAGAGGAAATATAAGTAGATAACTTTCAGTAGTTATTCTAGCCTAATTTCTGCGTTTATTTTCGTACAGGTTGTTATGTACATGCATTTCTCAGATATTCATTATGTTTTGTTATGCATCACAATCTGTATCATATCTTCATTATAAATACATGTATGTGTAGAGAGTCCGAAGACAGTTTGTTTTATTATATTCTAAATCGGCTCGGGCAGGTCGTGGGAGTTTTTTTCTCTCTCTCTCTCTCAATCGTGCTATTCTTTTTGGTTCAGTGTTTATGTTTTATGTCCGTTTTTTGTTATTATGTTCTGTTATGTTTTTAGATTGGGAATGTTCCTGAAGGGTTGGATTTAAATCAGTTAATTTTAATTTTAAATTTAAATTTTGAATTTAAATTCATTGCGATCCCTGAAGCTGCCAGTGTACTCCCCCACCCCAATTTAGAAATATCACAGAGCCGCGTCTGGGCCACTGCCACAATAAAATAGACATTTGAACTGGAGTAGAACTGGAAGCAATCGACAAGTTCAAGTTGCAACACTCATGGTCGGGGGAACCGGGGCCGGGGGCCCGGCCCCCCAATATTTGGCAGGAAAAAAAGGAAAAATGGGAAAGAAAAGAAAAGACAGAGAAAGAAAAGGAAAGATGTAAGAAAGGACAAAATGGAAGCGCTCGCTCGCATTGTTGGCCTTATTGTATATGCCATCTATTATAGGCCTACACATTTTAACAAAACAAAATAATTGGTTTGCATCTTGCGTCTCCATCTGATGTTAAATCAATTCTATTCATGAATATAATCATAATTATGGTAGTGATATTACTGCATTTAATGAATCGGGCGGCAAGTTTTGCGAGGAATTACAATATCCTGCACATTTTGGTAACAATAATATGCCGTGACACCCCCTCCCTGCCTCTTCCTCCAATTGGCTTGCATAGAGTTTTTACTTTATGAGAATTCAAGCCCCCCCCCCAAAAAAAAAAAAAAAAAAAAAATGCATAGAAGAGATGCTGTGGTCCAGTGGATAAGTATCCTTACTTGAGCCACAATGTCCGGGGTGTCCTTCTGCAAGATATGAATTTACGTACATTTGCCACTTTTCACCCATTTGTTTAGCGTTGTGAGTGCGACTGGCCGGAATTAATGCTGTGCAGAAAGTGCATACATTGTGTGCGGGCAAGCTCGCATGAATCCGATGACCGGGGTAATGATATTTCTGTAAAGCGCTTAGACACATTTCAGAGAGAAAGCTTAGGCGCTACATTAATGCAGAATATTCAAAATCATGTGCAGAAACTTACCCCCCTCCCTCAGCTATATAGCCTCGCCAGACCAACGGGAGAAGCAGCATCCATCATTCACCCTGCATAAACCTTGATAAATTTGCATACTTCAAAATCATGTGCAGAAGACTCCAAACCCCCACCAAGCCCCAAGAGGCAAAACAAGCAAAACCAAAGTTCGCCTGTAGAGGTAGCATCCCTTGTTCACCCTGCATATATCCCTGCATAAATTGGATGTATTAATGAACTTCAAAATCAAGTGCAGAAGCCTCAAAGCCGCCCCCCTTCAGCCCCATCAGACCAAATAGAATAACAAAACATTAATACCGATGCTAAACAAGCAAATGACAAAAGATATAGCCCGCGCCAAGCTAACAAGCTAGCAAAACTCGCCAATAGCGCCTCCTTTAGGCCGAGAAAAAAGAGGAACGTATTTTTTTGGCAGAGTGAAATAAATTATTGAGAGAAAGTGAAATGGTTTCGGTGAGAGAAGAGGAATGGATTTTAGGTACACCGTCGATAGAACGCGCGTATATGAGCTAGCTAGCTAAGCCAGAGATAAGCTCGCCAAGGCCGTTAAGCTCACCCAGGTCGATAAGATCGCTTTAGGCCGAGATAAAAGAGGAACATATTTTGGGCAGAAAGTGAAAAGGTTTTGGTATGAGAGAAAGAGGAATGATTTTTTTTTTCTTAAAAGTGAAATGTATTCCTGTGAAAAGTGGAACGAATTTTGGAAAAAAGTGAAATATATTTTTGTGAAGAGTAAAATATATTTCTGTGAAAAAGTGGAATGTATTTTGGAAGAAAGTGGAATATATTTTTGTGAATAGTGAAATAATATTTTTGTGGAAACTGTGAAACGAATTTTTGTGAAAAGTGGAATGCTTTTTTTAAAGAAGTGAAATATAAATTTGCTGGAGTGAAATGGTTTAGTGCAAAAGAAACATATATTTGTTCAAGTGAAATATATTTTAATTTGATTCCCTTATGGCGTGCCATAATTGTCCCCTTATTCTGACTTATGCATGTCCAGGCTTCTAGCTGAGATCCAACTGCGGCATGCCGCTTCTCATTGTTCATTAACTCATCTGCACCAAAATAAAGGATAAAAAAGGGTTGGAAATCTGTCTGTCGGTCAATTGAATTCGGTCACGCCTAACTGCTGGCCCGCCTCTGTGGTCCAGTGGTAAGGCATTGGCGTGCTAAGCCAGTGACCCGGGTTCGATTCCCGGCGGAGGCATTTTTTCAACCCTTGATGATTCAAAATGGATGACAGCTCTGGGGAACATTGAGGGAGCTACGCAATTATTATTCTCCATTTTCATTTCTTTCAGTGTTTATTATTATTATTTACAAGTGAGTTGCCAAAGTTGTCTGCATGTGTCAAATTTCTTTCAATGTAGTGTCCCCTTATTCTGACTTATGCATGTATCCAGGCTTCTACATGTAGCTGAGATCCAACTGCGGCATGCAGGTTCTCATTGTTCATTAACTCATCTGCACCAAAATAAAGGATCAAAAAAAGGGTTGGAAATCTGTCTGTCGGTCAATTGGATTCGGTCACGCCTAACTGCTGGCCCGCCTCTGTGGTCCAGTGGTAAGGCATTGGCGTGCTAAGCCAGTGATCCGGGTTCGATTCCCGGCGGAGGCATTTTTTCAAACCTTGATGATTCAAAATGGATGACAGCTCTGGGGAACACTGAGGGAGCTACGCAATTATTATTCTCCCATTTTCATTTCTTTCAGTATATTATACGTGAGGCAATTGAGAGAATAATAGCGTAGCATGAATCAAAGTTGTCCTACCATTTTGGAAATTTTTGCAAAGGTTGAAAAAAATGTCTCCGCCGGGAATCGAACCAGGGACTTTGGCTATGAACGTCAATGCCTTAACCACTAGACCACGGAGACGGGCCAGTGGTTTCGGCGACTCCAAATTCGCTTAACCGACAGACTGACAAATCTTCAACCCTAACTTAATTAATTCCTTTGTTGGTGGCAGATGAGTTTCGAACAATGACCTGCCGCACACCTCAGCTGGATCCGAGCGAATGCTTTGGGATACATGTATATGTTGGAATAATTAACATTTTGTGATCAGGTAATACAATGAACATGACGGACAAAGAAAGCGGACAAAATAAACAACCCCTCATTCTACCCTTCACAATGGTTCTGGTAGTCAAAAGAACATCCCTTCACTGCTATTATGTAAAATATGTGGAACAGGTGTAACATGCATATTCACCTGGAACTACGGATTAAACATAACAGCAGTGAAGGGATGTTCTTTTGACTACCAGAACCATTGTGAAGGGTAGAATGAGAGGTTGTTTATTTTGTCCGCTTTCTTTGTCCGTCATGTTCATAGTGTAACATATACAACAGCTTTGGCAACTCTCATAGAAATAAATACATGTGAGACAATTAAGAGAATAATAGCGTAGCATGAATCAAATTTCCCCAGACCTGTCCTGTCATTTTGGAATTTTTTGCAAAGGTTGAAAAAATGTCTCCGCCGGGAATTCCAAGAAATATATGTATCCCAAAGCATTCGCTCGGATCCAGCTGAGATGTGCAGCAGGTCATTGTTCGAAACTCATCTGCCACCAACAAAGGAATTAATTAGTTAGGGTTGAAGATTTGTCAATCTGTCGGTTAAGCGAATTTGGTGTCGCCGGAACCACTGACCCGTCTGTTAAGCTTCGATACTGTGATACGCCTCTAAAGTGTAACTCGCCGGTTAAGTTGTTGAAAATGTGTACACGCACTGCTATGTGTACGATACTACGGTATACACACATGCAGGGTCAGGTTGGTTGAGGGCAAGTTCTAAGCTTCATCCCTTCCTCTGTCTCTCTCTATGTCTCTCTGTTCAATTCTTTCTTTCTCTCTCTCTCTCTCTCCTTTTTCTCTTATTCTATTATTCAATCCTTTCTGCACTCTCTTGTTTGCTTGTTTGATGCTTCCTTTACTGCTGAGAACTAGCCTCTAGTTTTTCTCTGTCTCCCCCTGATCCTGATTTGTCCCTGTCCGTCATGATACTAATGATCCAGCCCCTCTTTCTCTCGCTTGTAATATTTATATGTATATCTTCTATGTGTGTTTTGTATGTCTGTTACAATTTAAGTCCTCACATAGTTCCTTTATCTACGTTGTAATGTCCCGTCACGTCAGCTTGGGCTCTTCTTGTTCTCTTTGTTTTTTCTCCGTTCCTTTCCTCAGATTTTGCTATTTGATTTTTAAAATTAAATATAGGATGTTATCATCAAGATATCTGTCACTGAATTCCACCATTTGAAAAGCTAAACAGGGAAGGCATATGCTTCTGTCAATACATTCTATAGGGCGAAAAAGGTCTAG
Source organism: Echinometra lucunter (assembly GCA_029962745.1). Classification (NCBI taxonomy): domain Eukaryota; kingdom Metazoa; phylum Echinodermata; class Echinoidea; order Camarodonta; family Echinometridae; genus Echinometra; species Echinometra lucunter. The sequence continues at coordinate 41,379 of JAPZVO010000305.1, forward strand.
CATTACTGGTCACTTGTATATTTTTGCTTTTTGTCAAGTACTAGTACATGATGTTTTTGAAGTGGATTTATAGGGCTTCATCATGTTCATAGTAACACAATATTACATACACTGATAGCATGTAGGGCCATGCAGATTTTTAAAAGTTACTCAGTGGCTTTGATAGTAACTTTCTCCTCCTCCCTTTTGTTTCCTCCTAGTTCCCATGCATATCCCACTTCTCATTTTTCTTCATTTGTTTATCTTCCTCCTCCTCTCCTCCCATTCGAAGCTTACAAGTTCTTCTTTTCCTCTTATCTTTCTCCTTCACACCTCCTTTCACTTCCCATTTCTATCGCTCCTCTTGCCCCTCATCTCTTCTCCTCCAATTCTGTTAACATTTTAATTCCTAAATTTCGCTTCCCCCTTTTTTTTCCTACGTCTTTTTTCTATGCTCTAGGTTAACTCCGTGCTTCTGTTCCTTTATTTTTTTATTTTCTTCCCCTTTCCTGGCCCTCTTTATCATGAATCACCTTATCTGCCATTTCTTTTGTTTCGTGGTTGATTTTTTATTAGCACTTCTGATATATTTTCTCCGTTCAATTTGTTTTCCTTTGAATATTTTTAATAGTAATTTTTCACGTCATTTACACTTCTCGTTTCCCCTTCCCTCTATTTCCTTCCGTTATCACGCTTCCTCTATAATAACAGTATCAATGACAATGGTATGATGACGATAATAATAAAGATGGTTTTGATGAATGATAATGACAACAGCATTAAGTTTATTACTTTTTAAAATGAGTTTTCACTGCTTCTCTATATCTGACTATTTTCATGCTATCACCGTCCAGTGAACTTTGCAACCGGAAACGATTATACTATCACTGGTTGAGGGGCGACTCTCCCGGAAGAAGGGCCCCTCACTCTATCAAGAGCCACAGAAGATCTCAATATTACCCATGAAAAATGCCACTTACAAACGTGTTAAGTGCTCTTTTTTTATCTTACAAATACATTGACCGGTTTTGCTTTTGTTATAAGCCCCACTTTTTTCTTAGTTCACCCCTTAATAAGACTAATAAGTGCCCCTTTGAAAGTCTGTTTATTACCCTTTTCCGTGTTTCCTCCTTTCTTTTCTCCCTTTCTGTTCTTAGAAGTGCCGTATTTGTTTTGTTGTTGTTGTTGCTGTTTTTTTTTTTTACTTCTGAGTGTCCCTGTTTAAATGTGCTAATGAATACACATCCCTTTTTAAGTACCGTGCCTTCTTATTATATGTGCCCCCATTTACTTCTAAAAAGTGTCCCTTTCTCTTTTTATAACATTTCTACTGTTAACGAGCGAATGTGTTAAAGTTTTAAAGTGATCTGTTTAATTTTGATTCTCAGCTCGGACTGGTTCAAAATTTCAAATGTGATACATGGACAGATGATTATGATTTCTTATAAGCTATTGCTCCTTTTCCTTCCAAGATACTGCAGTACCATTTTCTCATTTGATAGGTGCTACTTTTATACAATATGCCCTTACCAGTTATAGTGCTCATTTCATGTCTGATTGAAGTTTACGTCCGACTGGTGTCACTTTTGAATGCCCCTTTCAGAGCCCTTTTCGACTGTAATCGTTGAATTACCTCCTCGATTTGTAAAGCTTAGAACTAATATTTTCATTTTCCTATTTTGCGTGAGGTGACCAAAATATAGGCCTACTCTCTTTTAAAAAGAGTGAACGCATTCACTCTGTTAGGCATGAATTTAAGAAAAGAGTGCATTTAGAGTGAATTAAGAGTAAAAATTATGACATTCACTCTTAATTAACTCTTTTAAAAGTGACCTCATAAATCATTCAGAGCCCTTGAATGATCACTGAGGTCATCCCTCAAGAGTGTGAATATCACAATTCTTACTCTTAACATGCTTAATTCACTCTAAATGCACTCTTTTCTTAAATTCACCCCAGAGTAAACGCGTTCACTCTTTTTTTTTTTTTTAAGAGAGTACCATTTAAACATTTTATAGGCCTAGAGTTTAGTTTGATGGCAAAATAAGGCTCTTTATAGCAAAAAGATGTTAGTTTTGGCTCGCTCAAGAAAAAAGTATGTCAGTGTGTAGTGGCGGGCCGCGAGCGAGGGTGTGCATACTCTAGTGTGAGTAACAAATTGCGTCAGAATATTTCGATCATTCCCCTTTCATTCCTCAAAACAAATTTTCGTCGGTGGCCTTCCGTGTTTCGTGTCCCCCCCCCCCCCCCCCCCCCCCCCGTTCCCTGAAATCGCCGCCAATGCATATAACTGGCAAGGCACACCAAGCGTGTTGCAAACGTTACAGTCTTGTCTATTCTAAGGTGCTTAGAACTGATTGGTAGCGATGGGATCTCACTAATACATTGATGATTATAGCCTAATGGATAAAACTAACAATAATGTGGAAAAGCCCTAAACTTTTGTATCAGAATTAGCATGAATAGAAAAAGTCCAAATACAAATACAAATACATTACGAAACAAAAACATATAATAGTTTGCTCTGTCGTTTTACTTGATCACGATGAGTAATATAAGACCATTATAGGATCAAGAAGTTGGTGCAAAGGGGGTAGGGGAAATGGGGACTTTCCGCTGAAAATGGGGAAAAGTTGCACAATAGAATAACCCCTATATACAAAAGGGGGAAACCCGCTGTCTAAGATTTCTTATTATTATGCTCGCAAAACCATAGAAAGCATTAGGGGCTCCGATCCCTCGATCCCGCCTGTATGGGCTTTGGCTCCGTACCCCCCCCCCCCCCCGCCTTCCCTGGAAAACCACGTGCCGGGAAGGGGACAGGTTTGGGGGAGAGGGACATGATTGTGATACTATAGGGGCAGGTCAGTGGGTTACGCATTTAGTTATGAATTACGATAATATTATCATCCTTGTTAAGAGACTTGAGTAACACTTTTGGGCAGGTTGCACCTTAGGGCCAGGTATACGTTAAAAGCCATATGCAACCCAAGTTACATTTTCGGCAGGTTACAATTTAGTTACATTAAAGGCCATAATGTGTACAAGAGACCCTGGTTACATTTTCGAGGAGGTTGGGCTTAAAGTGCAGGTGACATTTTCAAGGCCACTCAATACAAAAGTAAAAAACACTAGGTTATAATCAAGGCAAGAAGGTAATAGGATTACTTTTAAGAGATCCTATCTTCATGATTTTGGGCAGGCTGTACTTACGGTCAGGAGTTATCTTAAAAGGCACTTACGACTCAGGTTACACTTTTGGGAAGTGGCTATGAAAAAGCTGAAGCTTAAAGCGCGATAATTGTTCAGGGAACGCGGAAACAAGGGAAGGAGGCTGCAGCCTACCTCTCTATTTTGGCTAAACTTGGGAAAATGTTACGATATGAAATTAAGTGGAAACCCTATAAAATTATACAGCGAAAAAGCGCTGTTTAAATTGCGTATATGGGCTCGAAAAAACCGTAAAAACACTGAAACACAAGAGAATTAGGGGGCTTTACCCCTAAAAACCAGCCAGTCTGGGTATCAGCCCCCATTCGTACAAAAACCAAAAACGTTCTGCAGCCCGCGGGAAGAATACATATTTGAAGAAGAGCTAGGGCAGGTTGTACTATAGCGACAGGTTACTTTAGGCATTTTACAATTTACGAGAAGGTCATTTCTTTGAAGAGGCTTGTGTTACACTTTTGGGCAGGTTGCATTTTATGGCCAGGTATATGCGACCCATGATGCGACTGAAGTTGCAGTCTAAAGGCCATACAAATGACTCTGCCGAACGAAAAAATGGAGGGGCAAAACACGTATTCCCTCCTAAAAGCTCTCTCCCAAAATATGCCAAAATAATGATATAATAGCAGAACATTTTTTAGCCAAAAAATAAAAATAAACAAAAACAAAAACAAAACAAAAATAGTCAAAGAAAGAAACCTGGTATTGATAATATAACAAAATTATATTTCATTCAAGAAAATGAATTGGAAAAAGTGAAATATAGTTATGTTGTGCATTACGGGTGAAAAGACTTGAGCCTCTAAAATGATGCGCTCCTTGGAAGTTTATCCCCCAATCCCAAACTGCTGAACGCGCACTGTTTTCAGTTGATTGCAGCCCAACTTTCCTGCAACGCCTCTCAGTTTAATAGCTTTAGAATCTTGTCGTATTCATCATAGACAGGTTAGATTTTGCAGGCAATTTCAATCAAATGTTCAACTCAGGAAAGCATCATGTCTGGCAGAGGAAAAAATGGAAAGGCCCGCACCAAGGCTAAGTCAAGTTTCATTGTTTTTGACCGCAGAGATTCAGGGGCTTTGCTTTTCTTAGCTTGCCCCTCCGTTTTACTTTTTTTTTCAGCCTATGTCAACTTTATTTTGTTCAGTATCTCAATAATTCCGTTCTTTCTTTTTAATGTTATTTCATTCTACATGTTCTATTACTAGATTACCGAATTTATATATTCGTTTTTGTATACACTGTGAAACAGAAAATAAATAAATCAAATCGAATCAATCAAATCAAATATTATTAGCATGTTTGAATACTATTCTTAATTCCTATTTCTTAAATCTTAGAAGTAGATCAAATTCAAAGCAGTCTTTTTAGGCTTTTTATTAAAGTAATAGAGTATACCTGTAAGAATAATTTAAATACAATGCGATCAAACCTTCAAAACTATGCCTCTTTCCCTTCAATATTAAACACTCTTCTGGTTACAACACAAATTACGAGAACACTACCGAGAGAAGATCCAAATTCTCTGGTATTGTGGAAAATAGGAGTTGGAGGGGCAGTCCCACCCTTATTATTGCACGTGAACATGTAGAATTAAGAACTGAAGACATTCTTTTCTTTCTTTTAAATTCAGATTTAGACCAATATTTTGTGAAATCGATGTGAATGTAATCCTGATCTAGAATTACGCTACATGATCTTTCTCACGTTAACCTGCTACTATCTGTGACTCGGTCATAACTTTCGGATAAAAGGAAAAAAATGGAAGACCGGACAAAGTCATGATTAACATCACAAATATCTACACTTATGGTCACAGTCACAGAGAGTATTGAGAGTCGTGACTGGATCCAGAGTTGTGAGAAAGAGGAAGGGGGGGGGGGGGGGGGGGTAAGCGAGGAAGTGAAGCGACCAAAGGGGGCGGGAGCTTTCACACTTTTCATTAGATGGTGCTATTTCGTGTATATTTTTTGTTTCATAAAAGCACTGGGGATTTGATAGATACTGCCACTATTTTATGAACTATAGGGGAAAACATATTGCTTGGCAAAAAAATAAGGGAGGGGGGTCTTAAAAAATCGCCCACGGGCGAGTTAATATCCATTTTAAATGAACAAATAAGGTTATTATAGTCAG
>JAPZVO010000306.1:0-50000 GCA_029962745.1 Echinometra lucunter
CTCTCTGCATCATCGATAGTGATATCGATCTTTTTCAAGCCAGGGAGCGATGAGAGCAGACCTTCGTAGCTTTGTGACGTCACTCTCTTGGCTTTCAGCTTTGTGACGGATGTAAGCTCAGGAGGAGATGGAGGGAAACTGAGAGAAGAGTCTGAGATGATGAGTGATCTCAGTGAGGTGAAGGATCTGAGGCAGGTCCACAGCCTGATTGTCATCTCAGTAGATAGCTGGCATTCACCTAACGTTATCTCGGGACCCTATATTAAAAGACATGATAACAGAAGTATAAAATACGGTGAAAATTGCCAGTTAACATCTTAAGGAATGAACAAAAGGACTGACAGCAAGCAAACACACCTCCAAGCTTCTCGATTTTCTAGTGTATTGAGAGCCATAGAAAATCGTTTCAGAAACGTTCCTCCTATACATGTAAAACAATAAGCATAACATCAAACTATTTGTACAAATTTTATAAATCAGGTTTACTGTGAATTACGAACTGATCAGGTATTACTTGAAAGTTTAAAGAAGTGTTTGAAAAGTTAGACAATAATGTTCAAGTTAAAAACTAAACATTGCTGCATGTTCAAAACTTTGCAGAGTTGTTTAAATTTTTAAACAATACTTGATCAGTTCATATAGTAAACCTGGTTGAAAAGCGTTATTGTGTACAAAATATAATAAGACCTACAACAACATTACGCCCTGTACACAAAATCCTATCCCCCCCCCCCCCCCCCTCTCCCCCGGATACAAGATCCCAACAACGAGGGAGAGTAGGATTCCCGAAACACAGTGTTTATTTGCTTGTTAAACAGTTTTTCCCCTTTCGTTTCAGTTTGGTATCAGCCCTTGAATTGAAAAGATAATGTATACATCTCAAACCCTATGAAATTGCGATGTGGAAATCTGCTTTCCGGGGTCATAGAATTAAGATATCATAAACATTACACCTTCAGAGCACTTATTGTCATCTTAATGAGGCAAAGCATATAAACCTTCAGCAAAAATAATAAGAGAAGAGAAATTGAGGCCGAAAAAAATGATCATTTAGTAAGACATTGGCAAGTGCATGATTAAGATCATTATTTGCTCCGGTTTATTAGTGCTATTACAATGCGATGTGGAAATCTGCTTACCCAGTAGGACTGTGCGTCGTAGTCCAGAGATCCCCATCCAAGAAACCTACATGTAATGTCAACGGGAGAATCAGGGCAACTAATGATAATGCATTGCACGAGAGTATGGTCATATTCAGATAAAACCCGTCAAATTGGATAATCTAATGCTAGGTATACTAGTAAGTTATTCGTAAAGCATGGTATAATAATAATAATAATAATGATAATAGTAATAATAATAATAATAATAATAATAATAATAATAAATTAATAAGAAGAAGAAGAAGAAGAAGAAGAAGAAGAAGAAGAAGAAGAAGAAGAAGAAAAAGAAGAAAAGAAGAAGAAGAAGAAGAAGAAAACAAATAAGATATTAAAGTTTATTTATTTATTTATTTATTTTTGGACACATATTTTGGTAATATTTTGAGATGGATATCTATTCCTTATTGCATACATAATTTTTCAAAATGTAAGGTATGCTGGTATCATGAGCACCAGGGAGCGTTTAACGAAACAATGTAGTGGAGCCTCGCAGCAAGTGTGTTTAACAAACTCTCGTTAAAGCAATGTTATTTTGCCAGTCCCACTTCTTTGTATTTTATTTTATTTTATTTATTTTTATTTTGTCTGACATAACAAGGTTTCAGCGGTAATTTCCTTGGTCAGGAGTAATTTGCTAGAACGAGTTTCCACTGTATTGTGTTCTTATGCATAATGATATTATGAACAGCAAATACCATGGACTCCTTTCTGCTACAAGCGGCACAGTTGAGACTGTTTTCCAACAGGATTTTACAGATTTATACGAAATGTTCTATTGATAACTATATAATCTGTGCTGCTCGATATTCATTTAAGAAATATCAGCTGAATTCAAAATCAATCAAACAAAGACTAAAATCACAATAGATCATGGCAACGACTCTGCCCATGGTCGCTTTGAAAGTTTCACCTATCTTTTTTCTCAGGCCATCATCCTTTCTTTTTTTTCGTTAAGCTCATGGCATTTGTAACTGAACCCCCACTATGCCTACGTTTTCCTTTTTAAGATTTAATGAAGTCTAGTTTTATAACTGAGGACCAACAATGAAGTATCATCAATATCTAAACTCTATCGGGCAAAACGTGATATTAGTCCAAACTGCAGTTTCCGACTAACTAGTTTTTACTTGACATGCTTGATGATTATTCAATTGATGTATGTTTACATAAGACATTAAAATTATATTCGTGGTTATTTCATTAAATGAAAAGCGTATTGGTTTCCGAGTATGCGAGAGGATTCCCGTGTAATGACATAAAGTGCCAGACAAAAATACAACAGAGAGAGAGAGAGAGAAAGAGGGAGAGAGAGAAAGAGGGGAGGGATGGGGGCAGATGCATCTAAACTGTGGGAGTTGGAAGGGGACGGAGGAAGAAAAGGGTGGAGAAGAGAAATGGGGAGAGAATAAAAAGAGGAGACATATTAGAAAGGGAACTGGTACATGAGAACATCGAAGAGAGGAAGAGGACGAGAAGAAGAGAGCTGAAATAGAGGAAGAAAAACACACGATAAGACTGGCAGGGAGAGACAAAGAGAGGCGAAGGAAAGGATAGAGTGGAAGACGGTCAATAACATAAACTGGAAGGAGATGGAGAGGAGGGGTGGGCTGGAAATGAGAGAAAGGATAGAAAGAGGAAAGGAGAAAAGGGGAAGAAGGGATGTGATAAGTGATGAGATGAGATGGGGGAGAGAGAGAGAGAGAGCGTGAGGAATGACTGGAGAAAGAGAGAGATGGAGACAGAGAGGGAGAGGATGGAAAGACAAAGAGAGCCAGGTAGAAAATGAATGGAATAAGTGAAGAACGAGGGATATCGATATAATATTATGCAGATACAGAGAGGGGAGAGTTAAGCATAGAATATAAAACAGGGAAGGAAAGACAGAGAAGAGAAGATAAAAGATAAACGCTCGGGTAGGTGGTTTAATAAACATGAAAGACAAGCGAGGGGTGGGGGACTGAGGGGGAAGGGGGGTAGAGAGAGAGAGTAATTGAACAGAAAGAGAGAAAGAGAGAATGAGGAGATTAAGGGAAACAGACTTAAACAGAAGTGGGATTACTGACAATGTGGGGCCTTATGCATTTTAATCTTTTTCATTTCATTTTTAATGCATTCAGCACGTGGAAACTTTTTCTTTCCTCGTGTTTCATAATGTTCATTGTGTTCGTATCATGTAGTCTGTTGTAATCAATTATCATCAGCCAGTGCGTGAGGCTGATTTAATTTGTTAATATCATGAACTTTTAAATAAAATAAACCTAAACGAAATTTTAATTGAATTGATCTAATGATACTGATGGAATGGGGGGGGGGGGGCAGAAATGCAGGAATGATAGAAGGAGAATGGGAGAATTGGTGTGAGAGAAGGAAAAGGAGAGGTGGGGTAGAGGGGCATTGCAGAGGAAAGAAAAGAGGTCACAGACAGAAAAAATACATACATAGTCTAACTCTTAGTCTAACTCTTATTAGAGCTATAAGCACACATCAAAATATCGCAAAAATAGTTATCACCATTATCAGAGTGGAAAGAAAGAACGCGGAGATGAGGAGCCCTCGCCCACTTTTATATTTCATTTTCGCAGCTATATTCACGTTCAAGCAGAGATTTTCACCCATGCACAGATTAGCTTAGATTCATTCAAATACAATCTTACTCACTGAAAATGAACAATACGCAACATCTTCGAAGACTCGATGAGGTCAACATAGTCTTCGTCTTTGCACTTCACCCCTGACACACTGAGGCTTTGTAGCTTCTTGATATGTTCTCTGATGAGAAGGCCCAGTCCTCTCATCGTCTCACTCGATACGTTCCTCTTCTCTAATGGGAGTGATGCTGGTGCTTCAAGGCTGATGATAGTGAGCTTCTGTCCTCCGGTCCGACGAAGACCAGCCGTGATCTGAGATATATCTCTCTCTGCATCATCGATAGTGATATCGATCTCTTTCAAACCAGGGAGCGATGAGAGCAGACCTTCGTAGCTTTGTGACGTCACTCTCTCGGCTTTCAGCTTTGTGACGGATTTAAGCTTAGGAGGAGATGGAGGGAAGCTGAGAGAAGAGTCTGAGATGATGAGTGATCTCAGTGAGGTGAAGGATCTGAGGCTGGACCACATGCTGGAAGTTATCATAGCAATCAGCCGACAATCCCTAATCGTCAACGAAGAAATCTGTAATTAATTCCAGAAAAAGAAATGGTTACCTTTTCGTGATATGAGACAAATATAATTAAACCCATCACAGGGGATTGCATTTTATTTACATTACTGTGCTTTTCAAATTGAGTTAAACCTCGTTTTTACAAAACTCTAATTTGTTGGAAAATATACCCGTAATATAAAATCCCTCATTAAGACATCAATGACTGGGAAATGAAACAAAAAGAAAAAATAACTTAATAAGGACAAACATGTCAACCCATATGAATTCATGTGTTATGATCGGACACACAATTAAACGACTAGTCAACCTGTTAACTTATTTCACTACTGGGCATGTTGGCTCAATGGATAGAGCGTCCGCCTCATGAACGGGAGGTCGTGGGTTCGATCCCCGGCCGAGTCATACCAAAGCCTTACAAAAATGGGGCCTTCTGCCTTCTAACCAGGCGCTCGGCATTTTAGAATGGAGAAGGGTAATAATATCATATTATGTTATGCAGGGCCCGCTGGTAGAGCAGTTGAAAAACTGAAGTGGCTACCCTGGGTAAATAAGACGTTATTATTATTATTATCATCATTGTTATTATTATTATTATTATTATTATTATTATTATTATTATTATTATTATTAATTATATTATTATTATTATTTCCTTTATCCACAACTTGATGTTATGTTGGTATATTAAACAGCAACTGGACTTCTTCCAGAAATCTAGGGTTATCTGTTCTTTATTCTATCAAACAAGTCCTCTGTTCATTGTTCATTTCTCTTTCTAGTTCAAGACCTTTCGTAGGATGTGAGCTGTACCTAGCAAGCTTGCCTTCCGTATCGTTTCAAAGGACACCTCGACTCCTAGATCAGCAAGGAAGCTTTTGTGTCTGGTTGTTACAGTTCCTAAGGCTCCGATGACTATTGGTACTACCTTCACCTTCACCTTCCATATCCTATTATTATTATTATTATTATTATTATTATTATTATTATTATTATTATTATTATTATCTTAGCCATTAGATACTTCACCGAAAATCATTTGGCAGCGGACATGCATTTCCAGAAGAAACCCATGCCCTTAAAAATGGATAACAAATAATTCAAAGTTCATGTTAAAGAGAATTTCATTCAGTTAAAGACCTGATGCTTTTGTTTCCCATGCTCCCACCGGAAAGTTAACACTGCTTTGTTGAATATATCAATACCCGATGTATACTGACCTTACTTACATTAAGTGCATGTCTGTCAGAGGTCACTGATGCAGAAAACCTATAACGTTTGACGGAGAGATGAGTTAAAATATTTAGGTATATTTTTTAAACATTCATTTACATAATCAAAATCAACTCGCTTTAAAATGATGTCAAACGTAATCTCCTTTGTGGTGCATTTAACAGAGCTGATCTACTGATTGTACCCTTAATTAATCATATCCACTAAAATGAAATTGGAAAGAAGTAGGGTCTAATAACAGGCAAAACACTTCTGAAATATTTATATTATTTATATCCTTTTATGGTGCATTCTTTGGGCTCATTAAATTTGAAAAAAAAAGAAAACTATAATGAAAAGGCCAATTCCTTTTTATTAAGGTGATATGACATGTATTATGTTACATAATCCATTAATCGTATTATAAGACTGGGCTCATTAATTCGTTATGACAGTAGAAATATTATCATGTTTATTATTATGCTTCTTTTCTATTCTGCCTGAATCATTTTCATCTTCCTTTTTTTTTAGATAGGTTTGTAAGTGCACTAATGATTTGAATTTTCCTTTTATCACTTCTTAAATACAGGTTAACTATGTTTGTCTTATCACAGTAAAATCACCTTTCTTATTCAGTGACTTGGAATATAGACCTATCTAACCTGATTTTTAATCGTTCTACTGAGACCAGGGGCCCGTATTCAATAAACTTCTAAGAATTGTTTCTTAAGTTAAACAAACTTTCTCAGAATTTGTCTAACTTAAAGTCGTAAGAAATTTGCCTTAATCGTATTCAGAAGACGTAAAGCAATTTTTCTTAGATAAGACGATAAAATGAGAAAATTCTTAGATTCATTAAGACTTGTGAAGTACACGAGATGAGTGACACAACTGCAGCCAAATTTTGCCTGTGCATTTTGTGTGTTGAAAATGAAAATCGCACCGCACAAAAATCATGCACAAAACGTATGAAACAACCAAACACAGCAACCCCCCTGATTTCCCCCGGCCTCAAACGAACGATACAATTTGTGATTACTAAACTGACTGGCACTCAGGTCAAAATGTTATGCTATGGATTTTCGATAAGTCGAAGCCCCTTCTCTCAATATGCATGTGTATCTACCGTCAAGAGTTTAAGCCATATTGTAATTTTTCTAACAATTTCGGAAAGCCCTAACCCTAGCCGACCGGCGAAGTCGAAGCTTGTCGTCCCGCAGCACCTAAGCGGTCATTTTTGGCGTCCTTACGTTAGCCCTATGGCCAGGCTAGACTAGATCTACTAGTAGTTTAAAAAAGGACACTTCTAACTGTTATGTTCCAACGTTAGATGATAGATCTATTTTGTAACGTTAGACCCACTCAGATCATAAACATAGATAATTATATCTTACAAAGTATGGATAAAGGGAACACCACAGCTCTTTTGCTGTTAGACTTGTCCTCTGCCTTCGACACGGTAAATCACACTATCCTTTTGAACACACTTAGTTCACTCGGTGTTAAGGGTGAGGCTTATAAGTGGTTTGAGTCTTATCTCTCATTCCACTCTCAGATTGTTTGTATTAACGGTTGTAAATCTGATGTTTTGCCTCTCTCTTGTGGAGTACCACAGGGTTCTGTGGGTGGGCCAACTCTCTTTTCGATTTATCTATCCGGATTGCGACAAGTTCTGTTGAAACATAACATAAAATACCATATTTATGCAGACGACATCCAACTCATGATTTCTTTTAATTCGGATCAACTAGCTGCAGAAAGTTCCATCCATCGTCTTGAATGTTGCATGGTTGATGTTCACAATTGGCTGACTTCTCACTCTCTTAAGTCGAATCCAGCCAAATGTGAATTTCTTCTTTTTGGCTCCAAAGTACAGCTTAGTAAAATCCACATCGACTCCATCTCATTTTCTGGTCTCAAGGTAAATTTGTCAAGTTTTTGTCGCAATCTCGGTATAGTTTTTGATTCTCACATGACAATGTCGAATCACATTTCTTTTATTTGTAGATCAGTTCGCTACCAATTGCGAAATATTGGTTTTATTAGGAAATACTTGTCTCGACCGGCCACAGAAAAATTGGTTCACGCTTTAATTTCGTCCCGTCTTGATTTTGGAAACTCCCTATTGTTTAATCTACCCCAGAATCAGTTAGTGAAAGTTCAGAAACTTCAAAATGCTGCCGCTCGCATCGTTTCTCTATCCACCAGGCGCACTCACATTACTCCTATTTTAAGATCCTTACATTGGCTCCCTGTAAAACAGCGTATTATGTTCAAGATTTTGTTGTTAACTTTCCATTGTGTTTATGGCTCATCTCCCCAGTACCTTATTTCACTGATCAAAAGTTATACCCCTTCAAGATCCTTACGTTCCTCCCTTTCCAAATCTCTTCTTACCCCCAAAGTTTCCAAAACCTGGGGTGAAAGATCATTTGTTTACTCATCCTCGAAGCTTTGGAATAGCCTCCCTCATAACATCAAACAGTGCTTGACTTCTGAAACTCTCAAAAATTACCTCAAAACATTTCTGTTCAATTCTTCTTAATTTCTTTTATAATTTCCTAAAAAGCGCCTTGAGCACTCTACAGAGTGGATTTGGCGCGATATAAGTCTTAATTATTATTATTATTATTATTATATTTCAAACATATTTCAACTCACCCTTCCATGCCAGGAAATTCTCTGACTTTATATTGTTCCAAGAATTATAACTAGGTCTATAACTTATAGACGATGTCCATAGCGACACTCGGTCTAAAGTTAGATTGCATTAGATAGAAATTCAAAATCCAGTTAAGTTAGATCGATCAAAGCTAAGATCGATAGATGATGTGCGTATACCGTACGCGTCGCGTTTTTGCAACGTCATCGTTCACAATATGCATAATTAATTATGCAGATCATATAGGTCAACAATCTGCGGCGGGGCGCGGCATTCGTATCGCACAGGGGGGCTGTTCAAAGCAGCCCAGCGGAAGACTTTTAAGCACCCCCCCCCCCCCCCAGGATGCTTAAATATAGGGTAGAATTCTTTTTAAAAAAAATCATATCTGAATACGAAAGAGGATTTTCTTAAACAAATTCTTAGAATATTCGCTTAAGCCTAGGGCAAAATTCTTAGCTTGACGTACTTTTATAGAATGTTATTTTCCTAAGATTTCTCTCTTAGCAAAAAGATCAGAAAAAAAAGTTCTTAAATAGCATGCTTAAGTAGTTCATTGAATACGGGCCCAGGTGTTCTATGTATAAAATCTTTAAAATATAGAGAATTCAGTGGTCAACGGGTTAAAAAAAAAAAAAAAAATTGTTGCACTTATGCTGAACATGTCTGATTAGCTAAACCTAGCATATGAATGTAAATAACAAAATGCATGACCTCACAAAAGTTGAAAGAGAGGGCAAAAATCGTATATAGGGAAAGAAGCGTGGAATGAATTTCATTTGGCTTATCAGCTACTCACTGTTCGGTATACAGACCGGCTGACATTAAACGCGTTGAACTCTGAACTAGATCGATCACTGTCTCCTCGGGTCCGCAAATGACTCCAGAGAGTGTTGCATCTTCATGCCCATCGTCAGGTAGACCTACGTCACTGATATGAAGACCCAGTCCTCTCATCGTCTCTCTTGAAAAGCTTGATACACTCTCCTCTGCTGGCAGTGAATGGGGTTCATCTAGCCTGATGAGTGTGAGCTCCTGTCCCTTTAGATGTCGACGAAGACTGGTCTGGATCCTAGACAGATCGTCTTCTTCTGCATTTCCTACAGTGATATCAATCACTTTGACGTTAGGTATGGAATAGAGCAGACCCTCGTAGCTTTGTGACGTCACTCTCACCGCAATGAACTTTGTGATGGATGTAAGCTCAGGAGGAGATGGAGGGAAACTGAGAGAGGAGTCTGAGATGATGAGTGATCTCAATGAGGTGAAGGATCTGAGGCAGGTCCACAGCCTGATTATCATCTCAGTAGACAGCTGGCATTCACCTAACGTTACCGTGGGAACCTATATTAAACGAAGTGACAGAAGTAAAAGATACGGTGAAACTGCCAGTTTAGGAATGAACAAAGTCACTGACATGCCCCCCCCCCCCTCACTTCCCCAGATTTTCTAGTGTGTATTGACGGCCATGGAAAATCATTTCAGAAACGTTCCTCGTAAAGCCTAACAGCAATATTACGTCCCGTATACACACAATCCTACCGCCCTCACCCCGCCGCGCCCCACTCCACATCTCTTAGATCCCGTGGGCGAGTAAGATACCCCAAAATAATGTGCTTCAAAGGGGTTTTCCACTTTCAGTTTGGTGTCAGTCACTGAATTAGAAAGATAATGTACATGTGAAAGCAAATTACAAGGCGATGTTGAAATCTGCTTACCGAGGCGGTGCGTGTGGTGTAATCAAAAGACCCCCATTCAAGAAACCTACAAGAAATGTTAAAAATGAGAATCATGGCAGCTAATGATAATATATTGCATGAGAGTACGGCTATGATATTCAGACAAAACCTGTTAAATGGGAAAATGTAATGCAAGGGATACTAGTAAGCTATTTGTAAAGCAGGATGGAAGACAGAAGAAGAAGAAGAAGAAGAAGAAGAAGAAGAAGAAGAAGAAGAAGAAGAAGAAGAAGGAGGAGGAGGAGGAGGAGGAGGGGGAGGAGAAGAAAACAAAATAAGATAAGTTCAATTCCCTTTTTCACGCAATGCTTTCATTAGTTTAAGTATTTTGAGATTGATCTAATCCTTATTTTAATGGATACATATTTTGCAAAATATAAGGTATACCAGTATCATGAGTACAGTGAACGTAACGAAACCTCTAAGACAAGGAAATACTGTGGAACCTCGTCTCGATACAACAAGGTCTCGGACGTAATTTCCTTGATCCCGAGGACTTTGTCATATCGAGGTTCCACTGTATTGTGTTTTATGCACAATAATGAATATTAAAGTCCAGTTGCTATTGCGAGTGAAACACCATGGACTTCTTTCTGCTAGAAGCGGCACAGTTGAGACTGTTTTCCAACAAGATTCGTGAGATTTATATATTATATTTTATATATATATTTTTTCATGATTAATCTGTGTTGCTCGATATTTTGAAAGCTTAGATATATCAGCCGAGACTAAAATTAATCAAACACACTAGGCTAAAATTGCAGTAGATCATGATAACGATTTTGCACATGATCGACTTAAAAGTTTCACCGTTTTTTTTTTTTTCCTCTGGTTATCATCCATGAGTTTTTTTTTTTTTTTTTTTTTTTTTTTTAAACGTGAAGTTTATGACATTTGCAACTTGACCCCGCCATGCCCACGTTTTCTTTTAAAAGATTTTATAAAGAAATAAGTTTCATAACTGAGGCCCAACAATACCTCACTATTAATATAATAAAGCATTACCAGTATCTACACTCTACCGGGAAAATCGTGAGATTAGTCAAAACTGCAGTAACTGACTCACTGGGTGATGAGTATTCAGTATTGATGTATGGTAACATAAATAAACCCTTATAATCAAACTTGTGGTTATTTCATTAAATAAAAAGCGTATTCATAAGTTTTTTAGTATTTGACAGGAATACCCTATAATGATATAAGGTGATGATGATGATGACGATGATGATGATGATGATAATGATGATGATGATGATGATGCTGATGATTTAGATTCACAGCATTTATTTGTATGGCACCATATATTTGTTAAAAAACATTCAAAGACGCAGACTACTCCAATATAGTTAGCATTCAATGTCTGATGGAAGATATGAGGCTTGAGCGAAGCTTTGAATTGGTCTAGGCTGTCAATTTCAAGGAGATAATGAAGGGAGGTAGTTCCACAGAAGGTGCCAGGACAAATACAACAGAGAGAGAGAGAGAGAGAGAGAGAAAGGGTGGATAGATGCCTAGACGGAAAGAAACGGTGGAAACTAGAAAAGAGTTGGAGGGAGGAGGGAGAGGGTGGAGAAGAGAAATGGGGAGAGAATATACAGAGGGAACAAATTAGAATGAGAACTGGAACATGAGAACATCGAATAGAGGAAGAGGACAGGAGAAGAGAGCCAAAAGAGAGGGAGAAAAACACACGAGGAGACAGCCAGGGAGAGGCAAAGATAGGTGAGGGGAAGGATCGAGTTAAAGACAGTCAATAACATGAATAAGAGGGAAGGAGAGCGAGAGGAGGGCCGGTGGGGGTGCTTGAAATGAGAGGAAAGAGGAAAGGAGAGATGAAGGAGCAGTGAAACGAGGAAGAGGGGATGTGATAAGTGGTGAGATTAGAGAGAGAGAGAGAGAGCGTGAGGATGAGAGTGAATGGCGGACAGATGATTGGAGAAAGAGAGAGAGAGAGAGAGGGAGAGAGAGGAGAAACTGGAAAGGCAAAGAGAGACGGGGAGAAAATGAAGGGAAGAAGTAAAGAAAGACGGATATTGCGATATATGCACAAACAGAGAGGGGAGAGTAAGCATGGTAAGAAGACAAGGGAAGGGGGAGACAGAGAAGGGCAGATGAAAGACAGAGGCTCGGGTAGGTGGTTTAATAAACACGAAAGACAACCGAGGATCGGGGGGGGGGGCGAGGGGAAAGAGAGAGAAAAAACTGGCAAGTAATGAAATGAACAGAAAGAAGAGAAGGAGAGAGGAGAGAGAGAAAGAGAAAGGCACAAGGAAAACCAAGGTGGGAGTACTGACGAAGATGATATGTGATCCAGTGATCCAGGAGGGGGGGGGGGGGGGGTGTGATAAACAGAAATACCGGTATGATAGAAGGAGGAGAGACAATCAGGGTGACCAGACGTCCTGGAATTTAAGGGACAGTCCCGTATTGGATCCATTTGTCCCGCGACCCATACAACCCTCCCCGGGACGCCGTTTTGTCCCGTATTTCAAGCTTACTGTTGGAATAATGGAATGTTTAACCAAAAATAGATGAATAAGATATAAAATTTATACACCAAATGATCACGCAGAAGTACAAAAATTTCCATATTAGTTTTGTTCGCTCGCTTCGCTCGCTTGTTAAGTTTTAATTATTCACGGCATACGTGCACAAACAACACCCCTGTATTAAGTTTATGGGAATTAGAAAATTCAGTATTCAACGGGTTATTACACAAAGTACTATTATACTTCATTTAATAAAGACTCATGAGCAGGAGTATAAACTTCAATCAAGACGCATGTGAACGACTTTAAATCTTCAGCGTCAATTATGAGAGCAATTTAACAATTTTGAAAGCGATCTTTGAATTTTGTTTTATATTAGAAAAGGTTGGGACGAAATATCTGAGAACCACCGAAGTCTAACATCACTGTGAGTTATAAACTTCTCTTCTTTCAAGAGGAGGCCATCCTTTGAATGGCAAACAAAAAGTGAAGTAATCAGCTGGAATATGTGCACCCTTTCCCCTCCTGTCGATGTAGAGATACTTCCGTGGAAAATTTGATCTGCATGTGCACCTTGGAACTATAAGTGCCGAGGAGTAGACCTACCTATTTTCTGTCAACTAATCTTAAAGAAGTATGTTGAAAGTGTTATTTTATAACCCTTACCAAAACTCAGTATATTGGTGTAGATTGCAATATGAGTCCGGTGTTGTTTTCATATCTACAAAATATAACTACAAAATATCAACGAACGAGGCCTCTTCATTCGTCTGAAAAAAATACAGGACTTTGTATATAGATCTACATAAAACACCTCATCCATGGGAAGAGGTGCAGAAATTAGCATCTACAAGAATCCCGTCCCTCGATCTAATTTAGTCACCCTTCTCATAATGGAGAATAATTGTTTAGCGTCTACTTTTACAATACAGATGATTCTCACAATTTTTGGTGGCTCGCTGGGCTCGCTCGCAATTTCGCTATTGTGCCTTGCCCTCTTAAGTCGAGGCCCAAAAAAGTCCCGTATTTCAGCATCGAAAATCTGGTCACCCTGGAGACAATATACAGATAAGGGGGTGGGAATAAAGCAGGAATGAAAACGATAGGGATATATTACAAGAGTGCTTTGGAGAGACTGAAAGAAAAGGATGGAGAGAGGGACAAAGAGAGATCGAAAAAACTCATAGAGAAATGGAATGGGAGAACTGGTATGTGTAAGGGGAAGAGAGAGGTGGGGTTAGAGGAGGGCATTCAGAGGAAAGAAAAGGTAACCAACAAAATACATGATGTACTTACTAACGAAGTTCTTATTAAAGCTATAAAGTACATATGAAAATGTGATCCACCGCATCGCAAAAAAAAAAAAAAGAATTATCAAAAGAAAAAAAAGAAGGCCGAGATGAGGAGCCCTCGAACACTTTAATATATATTTTTTTTCGCAGCCATATTAACGTCCAAACACATATTCTCGCCCATGCATAGACTTGCCTGGATTTATTCCATTACATAATCACACTCACTGAACATGAAGACTAGACAATATCTTTGAAGACTCGATGAGGTCAACACAGTCTTCGTCTATGCACTTCACCCCTGACACACTGAGGCTTTGTAGGTTCTTGATATGTTCTCTGATCAGAAGACCCAGTCCTCTCATCGTCTCTCTCGATACGTTCTTCTTCTCTAATGGGAGTGAATCCGGTGCTTCAAGGTTGATGTCAGTGAGCTGCTGTCCTCCGGTCCGACGAAGACCAGCCGTGATTTGAGATATGTCTCTCTCTGCATCATCGATAGTGATATCGATCTCTTTCAAGCCAGGAAGCGATGAGAGCAGACCTTCGTAGCTTTGTGACGTCACTCTCTTAGCTTCCAGCTTTGTGACGGATGTAACCTCAGGAGGAGATGGAGGGAAGCTGAGAGAAGAGTCTGAGATGCTGAGCGAGCTCGGTGAATGGAAGGATCTGAGCCAGGTCCACAAGCTGGAGGTTACCACAGTCGTCAGCTTGCAATTCCTAATCGTCAACGAACTAATCTGTAATATAACGTTCGGGAGGGGGGGGGGGGGGGGGGGGGGGGGTGGATGAAAAAAAAAGTCACTTGTACGTAATATTAATAAGACAAATGCATTTAAACACGTTGCTGGGGGTAGCATCCGATTATTATAATGCTTTCCAAATGTCTGTAATGGAACTTTATACTGAGTTAAACCTCGTTTTAACAAAACTCTAAATTGTTGGGAAATGAACCAATGATATAAAATGCTTCACTGATCTCAGTTACAGCGAAAGGAAACAAAGAGAAGAATGAATTACCCCCCCCCCCCGAAAAAAAAAGTAAAAAAAAAAAAAAAAAAAAAAAAATCTAGAACTCATTTGCTATGACCGACCCACAATGAGAAGATAAGTATTGACCTGTTAACTTTTATTTCACTATCCTAGCCATTAAATATTTGAACAAAAATTATTTGGGAGCAGACAGGTATGTCCAGAAGAAACCCATGCCCTTGAAATATGGATAACAATTTCATTCAGTTATAGGTCTTGTTTCGTTAATTATACAAATTGCATCATTACAAAGGAAGTATACTGAGCCTACTCACATTCAATGCATGTCCGACGGAGTTCACTAATGCAGAAAACCTGTATCGTTTGATGGAGAGATGGGTTAAGATATGTAGGTATATATTTTTTTAAACTTGTCATTTACATAATTCAAACCCAATTAAAATGATGACAGATCTAATCTCCTTTCCGGTGCAATCCACAAGGACTGATCTGCTGATTGTACTCTTAATCAGCTATTTCCCTTAAATGACACACGAATTTGATGTATAAATCGTGTCAATCAGAAAAAAAAAAACATCTACAATATTTGTATTATCTATATCCGGTGTGGATACATTCTTTAGACTCAATTTGACAAACATTAAAGAAAAGTGACTTTGTCGTAGAGCAGCGGTCTCGTAACTGGGAGTACCTAGGTTCGGATTTTTCGAAAGCAAGCAGATGCACCATGCCTTTGGAAAGGTATTAATCCGCGGGCCCATTACCAAGTCCTTCGGAGGGAACTATCAGCCGTCGGTCCCCTGGTTGCTTACTAGCAAGCATACATACGTTTTCTTAGTGTTCAGGTAGAAATACTAACCAGCCGTTTTTAATATTTTTTTTTTCTTCTTGGAGTGATATTCTTTTACATAAACCATTGATGTCTCAGCAAGAAAAATTATGTCGTTATGACAATTGGAATAAAAACTTCATAATCTTGTTTAAAATGAATCGTGTCCTTTTTAAACAAGGTTATACATAATAAAAATTCAAATCATCATTATAATTCCAAAACAGTATAACAAAATTAATTCAGCTGAAAAGATGAATCAGGTGGAATACCAAATAGTCTTATAAGTCTTATAAAGACTATCTGATATTCCACCTGATTCATATTTTCAGCTAAATTAATTTTGTCATACTGTTTTAGAATTATCACTGATTATAATAATGATGATGATTTCAATTTTTTTATGTATAATCTTGTTTAAAAGGACACGATTCCAGATTGTCTGATAACATGCTTATCATAGCAAAATCATCTGCAATCACTGACTGCGAATCTAGATCGATTAAATTAATGTATTTCCTTGTGCTAATACTCCGACAACCAAAGTGTCACATATTAATTCTAAAAGAATTATGAAGTCTCAAACATTCACAGAGAGGGCTAAGTGTATAAGGGAAAAGAAGCGTGGATTCAATATAATTTCGCAATATCAGCTACTCACTGTTCGGTATACAGACGGGTTGACATTAGACTAGATGACGTTGAACTCTGAACTAGATCGATTACTGTCTCCTCGGGTCCGCAAATGACTCCAGAGAGTGTCGCCTCTTCATGCCCATAGTACATGACACTGTAGTCACTGATATGAAGACCCAGTCCTCTCATCGTCTCTCTTGACCTGCTTGATACACTCTCCTCTGCTGGCAGTGAACGAGGTCCATATAGCCTGATGAGTGTGAGCTCCTGTCCCGTAAAATGTCGGCAAAGACTGGTTTGGATCCTAGATATGTCTTCTTTCTCTGCATTTCCTGCAGTGATTTCAATCTCTTTCACGTTAGGTATGGAAGAGAGCAGACCTTCGTAGCTTTGTGACGTCACCCTAACCGCTATGAGCTTTGTGATGGATGTAAGCTCGGGAGGAGATGGAGGGAAACTGAGAGAAGAGTCTGAGATGATGAGTTCTTGCAGTGAGACCATAGAACCGAGGCTGGACCACAACGTTTCGGTCATAACAGTAGATAGCTGGCAGTACCTCATCTCAAGCCTAGAATCCTGATCATGCTGATAGAAAATGGCAATATTTATGGAAGAACTTGTCGAATTCTCGTTTGTTAGGATGAATGTTGGGATTTATTTGTCGAGAGGAAGATTAAATTTCCCTCTCGTGAACTATTCAAAAAATGTCTCAACATGCTTAAAAACTAACCTAAACATACACAAAGCACTTGAATTTAACAAATATCAAATATTAAGTTTCTAAAACAAGCAAAGCTACGTCGATGGAAAAAAAAAATATCTAATGTTCCTTTCTTATTAATGAAAAGCCTCTTACCCTGACGGTTTGCCTGTCGTTCTTTAGCGAACCAGATCCTCTCCTTGTATTTGAAAGAGAAATTAGGGAAAGGTTATGATTCAAAGAACTGTTATATCCGTATATACTTAGTATCATGTGCATGGATATACGCAAACGAAGAAAAAAATGCAAGTATTTAACGGATAAGGCATTCTTATAGATCAATAATGACGTCGCAGGTGCACTGAGATTTAGAAACTATGTAGTGTAAATACTCACTTCAAATTCAATGACTTAAGGTGTGTTGACATGACAAAAAGGTTAACCAATGCACCCTCGTCTTTGCCATTTAGCCCAGCCATTTGAAGCCACTGATGGTCCCTGGTTGGTTCTCTGATCAGAAGACACAGCTCCGCATTCATCGTCCCTGATAGAATATTCTCGTCTCTGGAGCGTGACGGCCGCGAGGCTTGGAGTTTGATATGAATAGGGAGATGCTGATCACCGCTCTGACTCACAGGCCCGGGGGCTGTGATTTGAGATGTGTTTCCCTCAGCATCATCATCGATAGTGACATCGATCTCTTTTAAGCTGGGCATCGATGAGATCAGACCTTTGTAGGTGTATGACGTCACTCTCCTGGCTTCTAGCTTTTTGATGGATGGAAGCTCAGGAGGAGATGGAGGGAAGCAGAGAGTGGAGTCTGAGATTGTGAGTGTATGGAGCAAAGGAAAAGATTGGAGACAGAACCACAGGTCACTCGTCACATCGGCACATACAGTAAAATCTTCGAACTTCACTCCTTGAATCTGTTAAACAGTTAACGAGAGCAAAGGAGAGACGGTAAGCGAGAGAGAGAGAGAGAGAGAGCAGGGTGGGGAGAAAGACGGGAAAGGAATGTGGTTTGACAAAGAGGAAGCAAAGAAGAGGATATATATGCAAGAACGTTTGTATGGTGTTCCTGAAGTACGCTCGACGACAGGTCACGTACGCCGTTAATTTCGCGGCCAAGTCGTGAAATTAGCGATTTGGGTCGCAAAATTCACGACCACTGGACGCGAACTTTGCGACTTGGCCACTGAGTTGACAACTCTGGACGCAAACTTTGGTCGCAAAGTTCGCGTCCAGCCGTCGAATTTCGCGACCCAAATCGCGACTTTCAGGACTTGGCCACGAAATTCACGGCGCACATGACCTGTCGTCGAGCGTACTTCAGGGCCACCATGCGTTTGAGAAGGTTTGGATAGAGCAATAATAGAGGGATGAGGGGAGGAGAGAGAAAGAGAGTGTTAGTTAGCGTGAGATATTGAGAGAGGGGGAGAAGGAAGGGAAGAGATATGCAGAAAGGGAAAGAGAAGGGAGGTAGAGAGAGGGACTCTGAGACAGGGAGATATATGTGAGAGAGAGAGAGTGAGAAGGGGGACGGGTGATTCAGAGGGAGAGATATAGACGGAGAAATGGAAGAGATAGAAAGAGAGAGTGACTGAGAGAGAGAGAGAGAGACTGAATTATTAGCATGATTCCATGGCCAGGGCCTGCGGGTATACAGCATGTTTATTATTTTTATTTTGTATTTTTGAATTATTAGTCGTTTAGGTTCTCCACGTTGTTGGTAATAGGCCTTATAACCTCAATTTCGCCTAGCGCTCTTTTGCTGGAAAATAACGATAACGATAACTATATATTTCTCATTGCAGGTACACAGCAGGGTCTAACTTTATAAAACCTTGTTATGAACAATCTACTGAAATTCTTACATCTAATTGGCTGAGAGCAAACTTGTTACAGAAATTTGGCAGCTGTTACTAATAACAAGTTTTACGAATCGAGGCCCTGAGCAGCTCTACTTTTACATAACTAAGCATTCTAACACCTTATCAGAGTGTACCTTTAATTGATTTTGTATATTTTGATTTATTTAGTTTGTTTTTTCATTCATTCATTGATTGTTATGATGATGATGATGATGATGATGATGATGATGATGATTATTATTATTATTTGTTATTATTATTGTCATTATTATTATTTCTAATATTATTGGGAGGGTTGTTATGGGTCGAATGTAACAGGAGCCTAATGTCCCATAAAAAAAGGTTCATAAGACTATGGTCCAACTAAGGCTTGGATGGAAACCTTTAGGCTACATACCTGACCTTTCAGCTGCTCCGGAAGGTTCTTCATGCCAACAACTGTGTAGACAGTCGGTGCCTTAAGAACGATTTGCTCTGCAGTTACACATCTTTGAACCAACGAAGACACCCCTTTTTCAGTACCCGTGGTCTCTGATGAGCAGTCAAGGAGTATGCGATATCGCTCGCTCTCATTCAGGTAGCGGTTGTCAAGAATCGCCTTCATAACTCTTTCACAGAGGCCGTTATCCGAGCCAGCAGCGAATCGGAGGAGATTTTCGTAGTCACTAATGTTTGCGTTTATCTTGGTCAATACTCTATTCAACCTTGAAAACACCCGTGGCCACCACCTCTTCTTCCATTCCGCAGCGAGATATTTCCCAGCCGAGTGCTCTTGTGCGAGTTTATGATAAAACTCGATGATTGTTGAAGTCGCATCGTGTGACTGAGGAAGGAATGTTGGTGAAACAAATGTCTTGGATATTATACCAAGCTCACAGGCCCTGTCAAGGACAGTCGGGTCTTTACCAAAGTCATGAGTTGTGAATACTAGCTTTTTAGCATCGTCGAGTAAACCATCTAGAGCAATCTCACCTATGCTACAAATTAATGTATCTAATTGAGCTTTTGTGAAGCTTACTTCCGACTGTGAACGGGCGTTAGCGTGATGCATCATAAACACATTAACACCATCTAGCAGATTTGTCTGAGTTGCAGTATCATTGCTAAGTAGCTCTTTATTCCACAAGTGACAGACCATTAGGCAAAACAGTGGGGTTGTAACTAGTTCACTGATCAGAGGATGGCTATCGAGGTAGATCTTTAGACCAAGTCGGCTAGATGGATTGAAAGTCAAAGTAAAGAACTTGTCGATATACTCTCTTGAGCTCTCACGCGAAAATCCTTCTATCCACATCTTTGTGTACACCTTTGGAAGTTCCCCGTGGTTGAAGAAGTTCTCGAGGTGAGGGCGTGTAGTTACAAGGACTCGACACTCTAGGTATTCCTCCCACTGCATTACATCGATAATGTTGCTTCCTAGATCTTGGTTTGCGGAAATACCGGCATACTCATCTAGCCCGTCTAGTATGATGTGACAAATGTCCTGATTTTCTTTGATAAATCTGTGCAGTCCGTCTTGGGTTAGTTCAGCAACGTCACCCAATAGCTGAGATCTGATTGCTTCTGCGATTGATGTCTGCTTGCTTGTGTTCCGCAGTTTTACAGCAAAGAGTAGAGGCAAGTCTTCAAGGGATGATCCTTGCACCCTATTAGCCCAGTCGTAAGCCATTTTAGCGACAGCTGTTGTCTTGCCTCTTCCAGCGGGGGCCGAAATAAGGATTCGCCGCGGGAGTACCCCGTTTACTTTTCTTGAAAATATTTCACCAACAGATCCGTGGAGTATTTCCTTCTTTTTAGTGTCTTTTCCATGTGCGTCTTTCTTCACCATGGTGACAACCGTGTGCATGTCTTTGAAGTCGGCCAAATCGTTTGGATCCCACGGTGCCTTCTGGATTTTACAAAATGAGTTCATGTATTTATTCACCAATTTTTCACGACACTGCCCGACAGTGAAGGACCGTGAGATCTTCTTACTGTAGATATCTGAAACGGCAAAAGCAGAAGTAAAAGACGATGAGTGTGAAATATTACCGAAACCTCCCCCCCCCCCCCCAATGAATTTATCATTTCAGATGGTTGTTCGACCCATGTATGGATATCCTGACTTGTATTGTATGTTATTGTATTAGATTCCAGGTTAAAAAACTTCCATCAGCTAGAACCTGATTTTCAGCATAGATCAAGTATGTTAATGACGCGATTTCGATGCTCGCAACCATGTTGAATGATGACGTCGAAACTTTTTTGTGTGTGAAATCAACCAAACGGTCCAGTGAGCCGCGGTGACACTGAAAGTACCATCCAAACACCCCATCTCTTCATAATTAGGGATAATTAGCAAGAAAAAACGTCCTGCCAAAGTTTAACCCATTCAGAACTTTAGGGAAAATGGTTGTTCAAAACATATACCAGCTGATGAATGAATCAATGTCTTTTAATTAAGCTACATAATATTCCACAACTATTACGCATAAATCTCACAATGTTCAGACTTTAGATCAATTTGCAAAAATATGAATGAATTATTCAGTGACACAAACGTCAATTAAATCAATTATTTCCTCTGGAAAATTATTGAAATTTAATCTTTAGCATAATTTGAATTCTTTGACACATTCATAACACTCTTGCGACAGAACTAAAGTGCCTCTATTGTTCATTTTTACCAAAAAAAAAGAGCACAAAATTTCTAGGGGACAGATCGTTCAGTACCAACGGAGAAGCGGCAAAATGACATTAAAAAAAAAGGGGGGGGGGGGGGAGACTTACTGCTGAAAACGGGGGAGTGCGAAATCACAGTATCATACATGGGTGTAAGAGGCAAACTACCAATAAATAAGGGGCTCGTGAACATTGCCCGAAAATAGACATTGCCATTTATTTTGTTTGTGCCAATGTTGTGCCATGCCCAAAAATGGATATGGGGCACAGGGCACAGTACCCTTAAGAGGACAGGGTGTCATAATAGGCAGAGGGCGTAGGCACACCATACCTCGAGATGGGTGTGGCACAGGTCACATTACCCTATAAAAGAGCCAAGTGACACTGTAAGCTTAAGGGGGTTTGTAGAGTGCCCTAACGAGGAGGGGGAAGGTTCATATTAAGACGGGGATGAGGCAAAGGGCATTACCCTAAAGAGCAGGGGCACAGTAAGTACAAAGGGGGTGTTGAATACGAAATTTGAGAATGTTCCTGTTTTTGAATATTTCTTAATTATTTGTTCCTTCTTCTTGCCTTTCACAGTTGGCAGGTATATGATGGTTGTGCTTGGATAATGTCATTATAATTATTTTTTTACAATATGCTCCAATCATGTCTTGTTTATGTTTATGTACAATTTCGTTTTGATATAGTCTGTCCTTGTTTTGTTATATTTTGTTATTCAATATGTTTCCGTTAAATTTTTGTTGTGTTGTGTTGCGATTTTTTAATGATAATCGTTAAATGTCAGGATTTTATTTCAATAAATTTGAATTTGAATTTGTAAGGGGGAGGGGAGCGGGGTCAGGACATGGTACCCAAAGGGGAGAAGATCACAGTACCTTAAAAGGAGACTGAAAGACTACCGCAAGTGTGGGAGGGGCAGAGGGCATATTACACTAAAAGGGACAAGCGGCACAGGAAGGAGCTGAGGGATCATTTGCACAGCACCCCCCCCCCCCGCGCAAAAAAAGGGGTAGGTGTTACCGTACAATAAAAGGGGGCTTAACGGGCAGAGGGAAAATGAAACAACGGGGGCATTAAGCCGAAGGGGCATGGTTTCCAATGCCTAAACTGTTCCAACACCGCAAAGCTGGCTTACTGCTGTTTCAAAAAAATACTCTCATTTCTTCATCTACCCACTTTAAAACAAAATACTCCCGTGCCCAAGAAGAGATGGCTGCTATGTAGGGCAAGCTATAGTCATTATGGGTATCTAATCGTAACATTATCGTTATGCTTTAATGTCCTGGGAGTACACAATTATCTGCATCAATGCATAAAAAGGCCACTGTTGTTCTGATCTGAATTCAGTATACTGCGTTGCCTATGAGAGGCAACCTTTCCAATAACTCAGGTAACCATTTGGTAAATTGCCCCATTTGGTCTACTGTCATTTCATCCACTCAGCACATGGTCTAACTTCATTTGGTCTAATATCATTTCGTCCATCAATATTTCGTCTAATAAACATTTAGTCCAATAATCATTTCGCCTAATGATAAGTTGGTCCATAACCATTTCGTCTACAAGTTGGTCTAATAATCATTCAGTCTACATCCATTTCGTCCAATTACCACTTAGGCCAATTATCAGTTCGTCCAATATTTATTTTGACCAATACCCATTTCGGCTAATTCCAGTTGGTCTAATATCCACATGGTCTAATAACCATTTGGTTCAATTGTCATTTCGTCTAGTAACTATTTGGTCTAATATCCATTTGGTCCAATATCCATTTGGTCTAATGCTGCACACAATACCATTTACCCTAGATCTCAAAGATCATAACAAAGACTGACATCAATCAAATATCAACAGAGGGGATTCCACGATCAATCACATCAATAATGAACCCAAAATATGATGGGGAAACCCATAGAAAGAAACATTAAAATAGGCAGATCTTCATGAAAAACAACCAAGAAAATGCCTTTGCACCCTTTCAAGGTACAAATTATTTAACAATGAATGCTTCTTGGACATCAATATTGTAGTCCTAGGGTAGAAGATCCCATCCCCACACTTTCATCCTAGCCAAGAATGTGAGGAAAGTGACCATTGAAGAACTGTGCATCAATGAAAAGCCCTGGATCCTCAAGTGACGGTTGCCATGGTGACAGAGGATCGATGAATGTCACAGAAAAGACTTTCACACAGGTAGTGACAGTTTAAAATATGGTTTGGAAGCACAAAATTGAAATGAATACTTTATTTTGAATATGTTTGGAGTATGAATAATGTTTCAAAGGCCAATACGGTAGTGATTATTAGTACATATCTATTCCAAGTTTCGCAATATTACTATTCATCAGTTAGAAAAGAGCAAAATACTAAAAAAAAAAATCACAGGGGTATGAAAAATGTTCCTGTTAACTGTTAAAAGAAGAAGAACCAAACATAATCCTAAAGCGATCTAATTGTGTATATTATTGTCCTTGTGTTAAGATCTTACCTGAGCTACTTTGCAATGGACTTGTCCCTCGTTGATATCCACCTGGAAAATATTGATAATATATTCATGAATTAATCGGCACACATGCTGGAACAACACTCTTTTGCGCGAGGGACCAGGGCCCTACACAGACATTTCTTTACGGGGGGGAGGGGGGGTGGCAAAAATGTTCGACGGAGCACGAAAGCGAGGGAGCAAAGCGACTGAGCTGGCCATTAGGGCGTTTTTTGCATATTTCAAATTGAAATTGAAGGATCTGGTGCACAATTTCTGTGGAATTTTGGAAAAACATTTTTTTTTTTTTTTAATATAAGTGTAGAAAATTTCTGGAGGGGAACTGTCCCCCCCCCCCCGTGTGTACGGCCATATGCCAGGGACTATGTTTTATTTTATGACAAAATCTAACCTATAACCTAAGCTCCACATATGACAATTCTACTACTACCTGGACAACTTTGTGGTGGAGTCACCCTTTGGTCAAGAGCTTGTACCTTATGGCCTTGCAAAGGGTTTAATTATCATCTATTTTATAACGTATCAGGACAAATCCCCCGGAGGACAACTCCCCGGGGACGATTCCCACCTGAAAACTCCCCCTGATGACAACTCCCGTGCAGGACGGCCACCCCCCCCCCCCCCCCCCCCCCCGTTGGACAGATCCCTCGGAGGACGTCTCCCCCGGAGGACAAGTCTCCCAAAGGATGACTCCCCCGATGACAACTCCCACGGAGGACCATTCCTCGCAGGACGACTTCACCGGATGACCATCTCCCCAGAGGACAATTCCCCTGAGGCCAACTCCTTAGAGGACAACTCCTCCGAGGGCCAACTCCTTAGATGACAACTCCCCCAGGACAATTCTCCCGCTGGCACCCCATCCCCCTCCTCCCCCCCCCCCCCCCCTTTGTGGACAAATACCCGAAGGAAAATTGAATTTAATGATTGCGCCTTACGTGCCATACCTGTGAGGAACTGTGAAATTGTGTGAACTTTTCTTTTTTTAAAGCAATCTTAAGCAATTAATCCAGTCATGTTTTATTACAACTCTCCCGGAGGAGAACAGGGTTGGTATTCTGAGATCCATTTTATCTATGATACAATCTGAAATTTTATCTCAGATAAAATCAGTGAGATAAAATACCCTTAAAATCTTTTTAAATCGGTATTCTGAGAACCATTTTATCTCGATTTTATTTCATCTAAGACACGCCCATTTATGATGCATTAACCCATAAGAAAGTTTGTTGAATCGCACTCTCATCTTGCTCAGCCAATGAAATTGCTTTCCGCCAGTAGGTGGGGCAAAAAAAAAAAGCGCGGATGCGTTATTTTTTGTACAAATTTCAAATGTCTTATAGCTGCAGTAGGTACGCGCGCTGGAGATGAAATGAAGATAAAATCTGATATTTTAAAGTTGTCTCAGAATACTGATTTCATTTTAAAGATAATTAGAACATTTTAGAGATAAAATAACGCTCAGAATACCAACCCAGTTCATCGGGGATGACAAACAGTGAATGGGGTGTTAAGCCCGCCGTACACTATACGATACGTCTGCGATCTTATTTTCATGATAACAGTTCAAAATACTCGTATGAACACTAAAATCGAAATTTCAGGCTATACCGAACCTCCCTGTAGGAATAAAGGCAAATTACATCCGAGATCGTAGTGACATCATAGCAATCTTGCGATAGGCTACGATTTGAAGCCGATTTGGCCTTCACTCCGACCACAAGGCTTGCAGTTAACCAAAATTTTGATTTTAGTATTCATGTCGTTATTCCGATCTCCAAATAAGAAAATTTTACTAGTTTAAACTCTCATATTTTAATGCAAAATGTGATTTGTTCGAAAATCGGGTCGCAGTCGGATCGAATAGTGTGCGGCTGGCTTTACTCGCTTAATAATAACTGTTGACTTTAAAACAAAAACAAAAAATGATGGCCCTTTTGTGCCCATTTTTGCGCCACAGTACAATGACTAGATGAATCCTCGACCGCTCACGATCGAAATTTATGCCTCAGCCATTGCAAGACTGGAAATATATGGCAGATTCATGTTGATTTTTTTTTCGTTTTCATGTTAATGATATCTTTGACCTTGAGACCCCCAAAGCTAATGAGACAATTGCCCCTTACATATGGATACATATGAAGCTGATCCGTCAAATGGGTGTTGAGTTATCGCGAGAACAAACCATTTCTTTGTACATAATGACCTCTATGACCTTTAACCTTTGACCTTGAGACCCCCAGATCATTGTCCCTCCCGTATGCATACATGAGCCAAGTTTGAAGTTGATCCGTCAAATGATTGTTGAGTTATTGCGAGAACGAACCATTTATATGTACGAATGACCTCTATGGCATTTGACCTTTGACCTTGCGACCCCAAAATTTAATCAGATTATTGTCCCTCTCATATGCATACATGAAACAAGTTTGATGTTTATCCGTCAATAGGTTCTTAAGTTATCGGGAGAACGAAAACGGGACGGACGGACGGACAACCCGAAAACATTATGCCTCCGGCAACAATACAAGGAATCAGAATAGAAACACATCCATACACATTGGAGTCATTCATTAAACAAGCTCGCACAGATATGTTCATTACAAGTCCAATGAAGATGACCACTGAGATGATTGTGTGTGGAGATATGGATGGAGAATGGTCAGTGGTAGACATGATGACCATGGATACAAGAGAAAATGAACAATTATAATTACAGTTATGTGTGTATGACCCTCTTCGCTTGTCATTTTCAATTACCTTCCGAATGAACGGAGGCCTTCACAGATGTCATAAAAGCGGACACTAAACTCTGTGCGGCCACTTGCACAGCGTGAAAGATGGCTTCGATGGAAACAGCTCCAAAACTCTTCGATCAATTTTCGAGCGGTGACGTCATCGACTCCTGTTCTGTAAAGCTCCATTGTGAATCGGAAAGGGAGAAAAGTTACAAGGCCTTGCACATCGATCGATCTTTTGGGGCAGTGACGTCATCGACTCGTGTTTGGTCTAACTGAATTGAGAATGGGGAATATGA
The DNA here is from genome assembly GCA_029962745.1 of Echinometra lucunter. Classification (NCBI taxonomy): domain Eukaryota; kingdom Metazoa; phylum Echinodermata; class Echinoidea; order Camarodonta; family Echinometridae; genus Echinometra; species Echinometra lucunter. Next base: position 26,953 of record JAPZVO010000306.1, read on the forward strand.
CAATAATTCCGACAATCTCTCTTGCTCAGTCGTATCGGATTTGAAATAAATATGGATAGGGCATCATTGTAAGTTTATATCAATCCTGAAATAGATTTACAAGCTTTTTCAATTCTTTCGAAGTTACATTTTGCACTTCTGTTTCTTACTTGACTTATACTAGGACTCTGAGCAGAACACATCCATTCCATTTGGAGTTAGTCCTTCATTAAACTAACTCTGCACAATTATGTTCAGTGCAAGTCCAATGAAGATGATCACTGAGATACTGTGAGTAGAGATATAGATGGCCAATGGTCAGTGGTAGACAAGAAGGCCATAGACAGGGGCGTCGCTAGAGGGGGGGGGGGGTGGTCAGTGGTAGACATGATGACCATGGATTAATTTTTTTGTCGGCAAATTCGCTATCGCTGTCGGCACCAAAAGAGAGAGGGAGAGAGAGAAAGGAGAGGGAAGAAGAAGGAGGGAAAAAGAAAAAAAAGGAGGAGTAAGGTGGCCAAATAGAATCATATTCGGATTATTTGCTTGTGCATTTTGACGACGAAATAACGCTGGTAACACTAAAAAGAGTATATTTTTTCTTCGCTCGCTGCGCTCGCTCGTATTATATTTAGATACAGGATGTATTCCGAAAGCAAGCACATCTCGCAAGTGAGATAATAATAATACATAATGTTGATATCTTGGGTTCATCATGTATTTTGCTGAAGAATTATCACTTGTATACCATAAAAAGATTTTGTTTTCCTCACTCGCTGCGCTCGCTTGTATACAGGGTGGTCTTTGAAACCAAATAGATTAGGTAGGAGCGGGGACCAAATATATCAAAATATTTATCTTAAAGGCCCATCGTTTATTTTGATGAAGAACTTTCACTTTTCACTTTTCTACCATGAAAAGTAGTATGCATGTATTTTCCTCCCTCGTACAATATTCAGATACAAGATGGATTTGGAAAAGTAAACGAATTCGAGGCCCATCATGTACTCTGATGAAGAATTATCACCTACGCTCGCTCGTATACAGGATGTTTTCGGAAAGCAAACACATTTCGCAGGTAAAATAAACAAATACATAACTTAGATATTTTGGGTTCATCATGTATTGTGAAAAAAAGAGAGTGTATACATGTTTCCTCGCTCGTTGCGCTCGCTCGTATGATATTTAGATACAGGATGGTCTCTGAAAGTAAATGAATTAGGTAAGAGAGGTGACAAAATATATGAAAATAGATATCTTAAAGGCCTATCATGTATTTTGATGAAGAACTTTCACTTCACTATCATGAAAAGGAGTTTAAAATTTTCCTTGCTCGCTACGCTCGCTCGTATAATATTTAGATACAAGATGAATCAGGGAAAGCAAACGAATTCGGCAAACGAGGTGACCAAATGTACATGTTTAAGTTAGATATCTCATAGTTAATACCATTGTGTATTTTGATGAAGAATTATCACTTCTACCATTTAAAAAAAATAGTATATATTTTTTCCTCGCTCGCTACGCTCGCTCGTATAACATTACGATTTAAGAGGGTCTTTGAAAGCGAATGAATCAGGCGAGAGAGGTACCAAAGATATAATTTAAATATATTTAAGTCCATTATGTAGTTTGATGAAGAACTATCACTTCGACAAAAGAGAGTGTATATTTGTCCTTGCTCGCAGCGCTCGCTCATATTATATCTAAATACAGGATTTTTTTCAGAAAGCTATTCGGCAAGTGAGGTGAACAAATTTATGATTTAGAAGCAAAATATGATAGAGGCACACAATTGAGCATGCCTCGTGGGCTTTATACGGTTGAATTTTTCAACGTGGGTCGTCGGCAATCGGAGGCGTTGTTTGTTGGCAATCTGGCCTCTACACCCGCCCCCCCCCCTTCAAAAAAAAAGTCTAGCGACGCCCATATCTGCAACCCTTCCTAGTCTTATCGGCGCTCTAGTAGACGCCAATGACCAGACAAGGATTGGCTGCACCAGTAGACGTGGGAAAAAAGATGAATTGCACAAAAATAGAGATATAATATTTGATTTTTTCTTCGGGCTACTAGGGATCCATAAACTACAAGCAATGCTTTTTATTTGGATCCCTCCAATTCCACAGAATCATATAATTTCGTTTAACAATTTTTTATTAATATGTTTATTCATAAAAGAAAAGAAAATGAAAATGATTCACATGCGCACTTTGCAAGTGGGCGCACAGAGTATACACGTATGTTTGTGCCGCTCACTTCGAGAGCGGGGCTATATATTTTGAAAGGCTCGGGACATGATTTACCTATCCTACTGCCGTCCGCGTTGTGTAAGGCTACTGATGAGTGAAAAATCGCGAGGTGTTGCCTCTAGCGTTTAAGATCTACAGTGCTTTTGTATGAGCTCTGAAATTCAATAGGATAATATTCACGATATTATGAATACCAAAGTTATACACATGGTAAAACCCGGTGTAGGTTGCAGACGATACTTCATAGCTGATATATATTAAAAAGATGTTTACAGAAAAAAAAAATCCTAACACGAAAATAAACGCGATAAAAAGTTCGCCATCCAGTGGCTTTGGCTCTCTGAAAGAATCATTTTTTAAAACAAAATTAACTCCTTTAAAAAGCAATGCGTGCTTTCCCCGGTTGAAATGTCCCCGCTTGCGGTCAACGAACATACATGATCCTATCAGCGTCCTCCATTATGTAAGGGCACTTATGAGTGAAACATCGCGAAGTGTAACCTTTAGCGTTTGAGATCTGCAGTACTTTTGTATGAGCTCTGAAAATTATTAGGATCATATTCACGATATTATGAATATGAAAGTTATACACATGGTAAAACCTAGATGTAATATACGTTGCAGCCTAAGCTTCACAGATAATATCTATCAAAAAGATGTTTACATACAAAATCCTAACATGAAAATAAACTAGATAAAAAGTTTGCCATCTAGTGGCATTGGCTCTCTGAACCAATCATTTCTCGAAACAAACTTATCTCCTTTGAAAAGCATATGTGTGCATCCTCCGGTTCAAATTGGCACCGCTCACGAAACGCCTACTTGGTGTGTATTGAACGAACATACGTGTATAATGTCTGTTTATATGACACCGGTGAAGGTCAATTTTCATTCGGAGGGTCATTAGTGACAAGGGAGGGAAATGACTGGGGAATCGAGATTGTCAAAACAATTGTCAAATTCCACATTCTCATTGCAGTTAGAAAAACACGGGTCGATGACGTCACTTCCCTCAAACATCGGTCGATGTGCAATGCATTGTAACTTCTCTCCTCTCCCATTCACAATGAAGCTTTACAGTAAAGGAGTTGATGGCGTCACCACTCCAAAGTCCATCGAACAGTTTTGGAGCTGTTTCCATCGAAGCCATCTTTCTCACTGTGTAAGGGGCCGCGCAGAGTCCGCTTTTATGACCTCGGCGAGGCTTTCTGTTCATTACAAGGGTAAATTAAAGGGACAGGGGAGGGAAATTGTGTTCATACACACGACTGTTAGTTACAGCCATCCTGTCAATTTTCTCATTCTTTCATTTTATAATTCTTCGTTCTCTCCTGCTTCCATAGTCATCATGTCTACCAGTGCCCATAGACCAAAGGCCATTTATTTCAACACAGTCATCTCAGTGATCATCTTCACTGGACTTGTAATGAACATCATTGTGTCTAGTTAGTCTAATGAAGGACTCCCAAAGGGATCGATGTGTTTCTGTTCATTCAGAGTCCTAGTATAACTTGTAAGCCGAGTAAGAACCAAAAGTGCACCAAATACACTCTGCATCTAAGAAAGGCATACCTACTTCGTTTTTTTTTTCAAGAATTAAAAAAAAAAAAAAAAAAAAAAACTTTAAATCTGTTCTAGGATTAATAGTAACTTATGAGCAATGATATCATATCCATATTTATTTCAAGCCCAAAACGAATGAGCAAGAGAGATAGGAAGAATTATTGTCAAATTCCCCACTCACTGCTGTCAGAACATGAGTAATGACGTCACTGTCCCAAAAGATCGATCGATGTGCAATGCCTTGTAGCTTCTCCTCTCCCCATCCTGTTCAAAATGAAACTTTAAAGAACATTTTTCGATGTCGTGTAAACGACCCTTTCATTCATTATACCGACATGAACATTAACCTTCATCGATGTCATTAAACCGGACATTAAACTCTCAGTGAAAAAGCTCCTTTTTATGGCCATGTGGCACAGTGCGAAGGGCGGCTTCGATGGATGAATCTCATAAAGTCTTTGATGGATGTATGGTTTGAATAAACTTTGATGCCATTTTATCAAACACCTCGAAGAAATCGACGATTTTTCTTCGAATACATCGAAGACTTCAATGTTTTTTGTTTTTTTTTTCAAACACATTAAAGAGAGCGATGATTTTTCGATAGATGTTTTATTCCATCAATGGCATGTCATGGGGGGGGGGGGGAGGTGGGAGGTATCTGCCACATTTCGAAGTTTCCAAGTTGATGTAATATATACGCGTATACAAGAAAAAAATCTATTGGGCAACCGTCTGTCTGTCTAAGATTATGGCATAATGTTCAGAGAGTTGGGCCTGGATGATTACAATAGAAGACGAAGTGATGGATCGAAACGACCAAGAACGGATGGGGATAGACTGGGTGTCCACTTCGTTCCATAGGAGGATGATGACAAAGCATATTTGTTGCGCTCTGGAATGTCCTCTCGAATAGATAAACACGCTAGCAGTATGCAACAATAATTTTTGCCAAGGAAATTAAATTATTTTTAGTCCCCGTCCTTTACGATCCAATCTCTCTCTCTCGCTCTCACTCACTCTCTCCTCCTCTCTCTCCTCCCGTTTCTATTTTTTTCTTTGTCACTCTAATCACCATTTGTTTTTATTTGCAATATATTTTTCATTCCTTTATTAATTGTTAATGGTTATTGTTAAGTGTAATACCCCTAGTAACTATTTTCATTATAATTCATTATACAAAGCATTTTAATTGTTATTTGTTCTCTTGAAAAGGGATCTTTTTATCACTGCTTTTTAAATAGACTCCTCCACTTATATTAACTTAAGTTGCCTAATTTCACTCACACTATTAATCATTTAGTGTACTAGTTTTAATATGTGTTATGATCTTGTGCATGCTTGTGATGCTTATTATATACAGTAACAACTTCAAAAAAGAGATGGTACGCCATGTAAATAAATCCAACATTATCTTCTATTATTCAGAATTTTCGGCCCGCCTCAGGCTTTCCTCAGTCATGTGTCAGACAGTTGAATGACAAGAAAAAAAAACTGTCATTAAACTGTATATGGCGTACCCTCTCTTTTTGAAGTTGTACATGTCTACATGGTTAATCATCCAACACGTGGGAATTCTCATTGTGGAAATGAATAAACCTTGAACCTCAAATCTTTTATATAGGGCAATCCCGTCTTAGTAATAAAATCTTTTTCTTCATTGAAGCAGGAAAATAAGAAAAATAAAAAGGTGAAAGTTCTAAAGAAAAGGAAGGTAAATTAATTTGTCTCTCAAATAGAAGATTTAAATCAGTTTTCCTCCGGTAAGCTTGTCCTTAAGGGAGTACTCCTACGGGGTAGTTGTCCTCGGTGAGTTGTCGTCCGGGGGAGCCGTCCTCCGGGGAAGTAGTCCTCCGGTAGTAGTTGTCAGGTGGGAGTTGTCCCCAGGGGAGTTGTCATCCGGGGGAGTTGTCATAGAACCATTTTGCACCTTTTTCTCCACTCGGCATGCCGACAGCTGCATAATCTAAACTGCACGAGCTAGTTTGTCTTCAAATATATGAACATTATTTTAGTCCTAATAGTGAGAACGATCAGGGAATTGAAATGCAGCATATTCAGTAATCAACGGATAAAATAAATACTCATAACTTTCAAGAATTTGACAGAAAATGCGTGATTTCAAAATACTGTTATTGAAAGGAAAATAAGGTTTACCTTGGGATAATTTATCACCCAATTCACCAAGGCGAATGTCACGCAGCTTGCTCGCCAGGATGGAGCGTGACTGAGTTTGACTGGTTTGTTTAGTCTTCCATTCCATGAGTACATGCCGCATAGCCACTTTGAAGTCATTGCGATGAGTTGCGAGGATAGCTTGACCACTTGCAAAGGAAAACTCAAGTGTGTTGCACAGTTCTTCGAACTTGGTATGTGGTATGTCTTCGTTAAGTAATATCAACTCTAGTTCCTGTAAAGGTTCCATTGCACTGTAGAAGGAATGACATAAGGAAAATATATTACGTTGTCGTTTTCCTTCCAAAGCAGACACATACATGTAATTAATAATTCAAGATGTGCATATTGGATTTCTGATAGTAGATGTGTCGTGGTCTAGTAGTAACTTTACTTCACTCTTAATCAAAGATTTGTGGGTTTAAATCCCATCCTGCCACTATAACGTAGTTGGCAAGATGAAATTTGTCACTCTCCACTCGGTATGCCATCTCACTACTGATTTAGCTGTATACCACTTAGGTCCGTCACACGCATATGGGCCTCAATAGCATAATGTCGGTGATGTATTTACTCCCGAGTGCCCCCCCCCCAAAAAAAAAAACACTTTTAAATTGGCCCCCAAATTAAAATATTGATTTTTTTTAAATATATGTATGGCAAGCTAAAAGTCTGTTCTATCATATGACATAAAAAAAGTCCGAAAATGTGTATGCCTGAGTGAGAACTGCTCACTTTTGTAGATGACATGAGAATTAGGTTGCGCAGGAATGGGCTGTCTACTCTCTGAACTGAAAAGTTATCCAGTTCCTGATTCAGTTATCTGATCGGTTTATGATAAATTGAATATGGGTTTGTGTTGCTCTTGGTAGTTCGGGGGGGGGGGGGGTGTGGTAGAGGGTGTGGGTTTGTGTGACATGTCACAATTCCAGATGTTTTCATTGTCATACATTTTGCTCCATTCCCAGTCATTCATCCCATTACTCCCTGCCCAAAACTCTAACTCGTTTGTCATAAAAAAACGTTTGCTAGTTAATACGCATTAGTATACCCAATGTTTGATAGGTTTTTTGATGATTTTTAGTAGACTGATTGATTCAAGGCTCGTTGATTGATAGATTGAATCAGTGTTTGATTGATTGACTGATTGAATTAGAGTTTCATTGATTGAATAATGGGACCAGTATTGTGTTTAAAAAAATGTCAATGTTCTGTTCCTGAATAACTGTGACATAAACCATGCTTTATCCAGCACAAATCCCAACCCTGATAACTCATTATCAATTACGACAGATCAACAGCGGGTAATGCTTTCAAAACTTTCACAGCCACGTTATGATCACTGATCACTTACGCATAAACTTCTGATTGTATAACACCATATCATACACTGCACAAACCCACATCCATCATCATCTATCATAAACTCATCATACCATAAGCAATTTGTAAACTTGAGACCAAATCTCATCTCAGCCATCGGATAGTGAATTCCTGCCCAACCCAATATCCACGTCCTTTACAAAAGTGGGCAGTGCTCACCTACGCATGAACTATTTTTGAACTTTGCATGTATCATATGATAGAAGAGACCTTCAGCTATCCACATATTTAAAGACTTTGCAAAAATTCGTTCATTTTTTTTTTTTTTTTTTTTTTTTGGGGGGGGGGCCACTTTAAAAGTGTATCCTTTTTTTTTCTTTCTTTTTTTTTTTTTTTTTTTTGGGGGGGGGTTACTCGGTATAATCGTTTCCTTTTCATTTACATATTCATTATACTGAATATTATCATTCCTTGCAGCTTTCAGTTTACAAGTGGTTTTTCGTTTGTTTTACATGACTGCCAAGAAAGCATGCATGCTTGAATATAAGCAACCAGAGGACCGACGACCTTAAGTCATCTCCGAGGGACCTGCTAATAGGGCTTTAATGCCTTACCAAAGGGCACTTAAAACAACTAGCGCATCGATTTGGTTTGAAACCCAGGTCACTGGATTATGGGAGCGGTGTTGCACTAACTTCAGTGATCACAGTGATATACAATCGCGCCTTCGTAAAGAAGAACACGTTTTATTTAGTTTTATTCACTAGTAATATGTGAAGTTGAAACAAGGAGAATGAAATTATAATACTCCCTATCTTAGCAATAGGCATCTAAAACATATTAATAGCAGGATTATGCAACTAAGTCAAATGATCATAATTTTAACAAATACTATCTTGACACAGAGCAGGCTCTACAAATTATTAATTCACCCAGCAACATTTTTGTTAAGAGGCTCATTGGGGAAAAGTAAATAAGTACATAACAAATGTTAAAATGCTGTCCCTTATGCAAGGAAGTGTGTTCAGTTTACTTCAAAATTAGCTAATATAACGCTGAAAAAAACCCATTCCCGATGAGTCCTTGTAGTCCTTTCTAGCAGCAAAGTTGTGAAAAATGGGACCTAAATGATTGCAGTTCTACTAAAATCTCTTTTTGTGCCCTATTCATGAATACAAAAGGGCGAACTTTGTAATAAGTATCTCTCCCCTACAGACCAATTTCACCTCCGGTTCATGTATTTGGCCCTCTATCGGCGACGCCATTGCTGCGGTGGGCAATCGCGCTGACCGCGATCGGCTCTTTGTACAAAAAGAATGTAAGATATGAGATATGCCCCGATATTGTTCCATTTACTTTATTCTAGATCAATAAAATAAAGCATGGATACATGGGTAGATTAGGTAAGACAATGGTCATATCTGACGGATGAAGGTATCATGTATTTTTGTACTTTCGATGGTTTTTCAACTTAATTTTGTCATTAAAAGCTCGATTGCAGCATAGAAGCCGTAGTAAACGGGAGCCCTAAATCTTAAACTATTTACAAAGTCATGTTTTCACTCATGAAATTTTACGCCAAAGTATATAATGATAATGTTTCTTGACTTCAAAGTCCTTTCTGTTGATGTTTTTTACCCACTGGCATATGACTGTTTTTGTTCAGAGTGTGAAAATGACTTGCGTCAAATTGAAAGAAGAGGGGAAATCAAACTAGAAGTCTGAATAAGTACTCCCATTCAAAGAAATTGCTCTTTGCCACAGAATTGCCCGACTGCATGACTGATAGATAGTTTGATTAATTTAATTATTAAATGATCAATCAATTGACTGATTGTTAATTAAGTTATTACTTTATTGATTGGATGGTCTATTGACTGACCGGCTGAATGGTTGAATGACTGACTGATGCATTGATTGATTGACTGATTGACTGATTGACTGATTGACTGATCTATCAGTTGAGGTATGGATGGACTGATTGTTGATTGATTTTTGATTGACTGATTAAATGATCTCAACATGGATTAATTTGGTACTTTTTTTCTTGACGAGTGACTGGCATGTGGATTTAATATGTCTGTGAGTGGTGAATACTGTGCTTTAAAATCGGGAAGAAATTTTTACACATTAATTCCCACTCATGCATAAAGCAATAAAATCATTTATAGAAAATTGACACAAAATTCCTTGACTGTTATAACATAATCCTGAATTTATGCAAAAGGTCGATTTGTTTGAATGGTAGTACTTCTTCAGATTGCTGGTTTAATATTCACGCTCTAGACAAAACAGCAGTGCTCGCCTAAGCCTGAACAAAAATCAAAAAAACAAAAACTGGTTTGTTGGTGGCACTTGATATAAGAGACTATTGGGAATTTGTCCAAAAAAAATCTTCTGTATATGTTGAAATGTAATTTTGACAGATTTTTCAAAAGTGTAACCTTTCTACTGATACGCCCTATGGAGGGACATCAAAAGTGAAGCCAAGAATATTGCACTACAGAAATTCATGCAATTGAGGCGCACTTTCATGTTGTATATGATCACACCAGTCCTTCCAAAGTATATATGGCATTCTGCCTAATGCCAGCTAAACCCAAAACTCTGACAAAATCTGTCACAAAGAATGAATCAATATTATATGATGATTTTTGTTCCCTTCAAAAGACCCCATAACAAAAAAAAAGCTTTTCATGATACTAGTAATAAAGCAACGGTGAATTTCTTTTTTTTTTTTTTTTTTTTTTGTTTGATGCTAAGTTCCCGGAAAATGAAGGGGCAGTTTCTATTTAGGTAAACAAAACTTTCTGTAACATAACTGAAGCAATTTCTATAACCATTTCCACTATCACCACTAACACCGGCACAACTCCTAGAAATGATTACTGCTTCTTCTGTCGGAGCTGACTTTGCAATACTGATACCTCACTACTTCCACTACTACATCTTCTAATGAATTTCTACTACTACAACTACTGCCATCATTGCCATAAATGATAATTCTACCTTTTCCGCTCCTACTGCACCTACTGCTACTACTTCTCTGTTGACCTGTTTTGCATTATTTTGTTCATATTTTTGAGGTGATTCTTAAATTCATATTTGAAGAGCATATTTTCAAAAGGCGCTAATCCATTTTCTTTATTAAGTTGAAAGAAAATGCCTATCTTTGTCCCTAGTTTGTAAACGTTTAAATGGAAACTTAAACTTAAGAAGCACTATCTCTTATACAAATTATTTCTAGGTCACTTTGATTCAAAATTTCATTCATAGAAAAAAATTCGAGCTGAGTTTCACAATGACATCATTAACAAAATTTTGAAATAAATGGATATAACGCCTTTTGGAAGCAAGCTCTTCATTTGCTGTCGACAAAAGGAAAAGAAAACAAAGAACACAATAGAAATCAATGATGCCCCATACATGTATAAAGACAGTGAAGGTGATAGAGTTCTGAACTATACTGCAAGTTACACCACTGAGTGCACACTGTAGTGTTGTACTTAGGCACGCCTTCTGAAGTATATCTTGAATTTTGTCAAAATCCCAAATACCAGTTAAACTTCATAACCCAACAAATTCTGATACGAAAATTGAATTACCCTCATATGATGATTTTTTCATTCCTGGTAGCCCCTCTCCCCTCAAAAAGGAAGCATATTTGACGATTAAGGAACCGTGAATTTCTTTTATGAGATGAACACGCAAACCTAGTAAACAAGTATTAAAGGGTAATATTAAGTGAGCGTCAAAAAATAAGTGCAACTGAAATTATTAATTGCAGGATATTTAAAGTACAACTTTCGAGTTCAACTTTTGATTCAATTTCAGTTGATGATTTGGTCGTAAGCAATTTTGTTTCTGTTAATCTTTCATTCATTTTCTATTGTTATTCCTTTCTTTTACTTATTTAACATTTTGTTATATGTATTGATTTTTTGGGTGTACTGGAAATCGGAATGCCTTTGGGGGACCCTCTGGGTTTCAGTTTGCTTGCATCATTCTTGGCGACTTGACGGTACACTCGGGGGATTTTTAGCACTCTAGTAAATTTTATCATTCCGTCGTCGTGTAATATTTTTAAACATATTTTTTGCAGAATAGAATAGTAATCAGAATAATATAAAGACAGCAAAGGTGAAGTTTAGAGTTATACAATTACTGCAAGTTACACCACTGAGTGCCCGCTTCAATGTTGATTCTAAGCAAAGTAAAGTTTCAGATCTCAATTCATTCCCGTTTCGAATTCTGAAATAATATTGTGCAAATGTGGTATACTACCTTTAACACCGTCAAAACTACTAAAATCATTCTAGCTTATTCTTCAGTTGGAGCTGATCCCTCACATTATAAGCACTACCTCACTTTTTCCACTTCAACTTCTATTACATGTATCATTACTAATGCCGCTACTACTATCACTACTGTTGCTGCTGCAGCAGGGGCGTAACAGGTACCTGTTATCGGGGGGGGGGGGGGGGGGCAGAGCCCAAAATTTCCCCGTAACTAGTCTATGCCTAGATCTGTGCCGCAGCTAGGACTGCATTTTAGGAGGACGGTAGTGCTCCACCGGCGTAAATCCAATTGGTGGAGTGGGGGATGAAAACCTTTTAAAACTATTTTTCCCCTCTCACACACATTTTTATATCTATTTTGCGAGCGAACGTAGGGAGCGAGCAGAAAAAAACCCTTTATAGATATATATTCAATAATTTTACTACATGATTGATTAAAATATATTTTCTTCCGTAAAAAGTGTTTCTGCATGGGGAAATTTGTACACACCATCCCCCTTCTCCCCCAGGTGAGGGTGATAGATCCCCCACCCCCCGGAATTTACACCAATGTAGTGCCCCCTAGAGGGGAGGGTGCAGGGAAGGGGGAGTTCCCCCCTCCCGCACGAAGCGCAGAAGCTCCGACGTTTCTTTGTATACATTGTTAGTTGTCTGTAATTGCCACGTCTTTCGGACGGTGACGTTAAAGGTCGGTCCCAGACGTAAAAAATCAGAATTGATTGATACTCGTCTGTAAAAACCCAATTCACCACCAACACCACCATTAAGTCTATCTTCTGCGGTGTTACTAGGATATCACTTTAGGAGGACGGTAGTGTTCCCTAGTGGGGAGGGTGCACGGAGGGGGGGGGGGGGGATTCCCCCCCCCCTCCCACACAAAGCGCGGAAGCTCCGACGTTTTTTCGCTGTCAGTTCCCGCTCTTCTGGCGCTCATTGCCTGTTACGGGAGGGGGGGGGGGCATACGTACGCACAGCCAAAAATTTAGTCTAGATTAGTCTAGATTTAGTCTAGATTGATTAAGTCTAGAATCAGTGGTGTAGCTAGGATTTCCTTTTAGGAGGACGATAGTGCAAAGCGCGCTCCCTAGGCATGCTAGGGGGAGGGTCCAGGGATGGTGATTTTCCCCTCCTGCGCGAAGCGCGGAAGCTCTGACGTGTCTTTAAATATTTTTCGTTGTCTGTTCCAGGTCTCTTACATTCTCTGCCTGTTATCGGGGGGGGGGGGGGGTGGGGGAGAGCCGAAAGTTTCCCGGTAACTAAGTCTAGAAATAGAATATGAAGAGGTGAGCCCGCACCGCGAGTTGCTCGTTGCGAAGTCTTTAGCGGGTGGGGCCCAGGGTTCTGGCTTAGGGACCCTGATGGGGGTCTACAGGGAAAGCTACTGCGGGGGTCCGGGGGGGGGGGGGGGGGGGGGGGCTTTCCATCAACATTTGTCGCCTGACAAGCTGTCAGATTCATTGATTTTGATTGGCTGAGAAGCATCGTTACTATGGCAACTGTCGGATAAAACAGACTTTGTCGGATAACACATCTGTCAAGTCCTTTCATGAAACGCTCCCCAGAGAGTGGAGCACCGGGAAACTCCGAAGTTTTGGTATCAAATTTTCCCTCATTTCTTTTGTTTCCCTTTGCCCGCCTTTTTTCTTTTACCCTTTCCCTCTTTTTCCTCTCTTTCTTCTCCTTTTTCCCCTTTCTCCCTTTCTCCTTTTTTCTTTCCCTTTCTCCTTTATTTTTTTCTTCTTTCTTTCTTTTCCTTTCTTCTTCTTCCTTTCCCTTTCTCCCTTCCTTTTTCTTCCTTTCCCTCCTTTTCATTTTTTCCCGGTGGTTTGATGGATTCTCCGGCTGAAATCCTTCCTTCAACTCTGCCCCCTTCCCCCCCCCCCCGCGCTGTTAAGCCACTGCTACTACTACAACTGCTATTACTACTACTACTACTACTACTACTACTACTACTACTACTACTACTACTACTACTACTACTGCTACTACTACTAATACTACTACTAACTTTACTACTACTGCTACTATTACTACTACTACTACTATCACTGCTGTTGCTACTACTACTCTTACTAGTGCCGCTGCTGCTGCTGCGAAAGATCGTTCCCTCATATTACACGTGTCTTGTCAACAGATTTGATCATTAAAGAAATGGCATCTACTAATAACAGAAAAGCCATATTAAAAAGAGAACCTCTTTTCACTGATTATAATGAAATGATGTGATGTTACGACTTGTATCAGCATGATCAGTATTGGTGTAGTGGGAGGGGAATTCACCTACAAACCGATTTTACAGATCATTCGATTGTAGCATGAAGGTGAGTCCCCAGGCATAAAAATTCTTGATGATTTATAAAAGTATGCATAAATCTGATTATTGACCAATTGACCTACCTCTCCAAAATATATTTGCTGAAGTCATTGGACTTGTCATTTACATTAACATTAACACATCACTTATTCATGGTTGATTTGGTCATTGTAGACGTATGGCATGAAATACTTGCTGCTCTATATACAAAGTCAATAACTTTGAAAAGACCGCTTTGAAATCATAGTGGGTGGGCGGTGTTTATAAGATGGCGCTTGACAACATTCCTTTGATATCGAGTCTGATATGATTAGTATAGGCCTAGATGGCTAAGTCCATGGCACGTTAGAGTGTTCGCTATGAGATTCAGAATTACAATAATAATGATAATGATAATAATAATAATAATAATAATAATAATAGTGATAATAATAATAATAATAACAATAATAATAATAATAATAATAATAATAATAATAATAATAATAATACTAATAATAATAATAATAATAATAATAATAATAATAATAATAATGATACTACTACTACTACCAGTACTACTACTACTTCTACTACTACTACTACTACTACTACTACTACTACCCTGATAGCAGACGAACGTCTTTAAGACGTCAAGGACTGGTCATAAACTGGTCCACACGTCATATGTCGTATACACGACTATTTTACGACAACCTTATGACGTCTTTATATAACCAAATTTTTATTTTTTTTTCAATTTTTTTTTAACATAAGATAACATAAGAAGACAAAGATATGATCCATTCAAAAGTCCAAGAAATTGCATTTACTTTCACGCTGACAGAAAGGGTCGCGGTAAGTTTTGTTAACCAAATTCACCAGACTTTTCATATCTGATTACAGTAGGAAAATGAATCTAAACACCCCCACCATTTTTAACTGTGCATTGTGCTCAACATTTTACACTCAATAGCCAGGAAATTGTAGAGCTTGCTACCAAAAAGGCGATAAACCCAGCTCTTTTTTTTTCCTAATCAAAGTAGAGTTATCAATGTCATGGAGTTTGATGTAGTATTTTCCTAGGAATAAAGTTTTGAAACAAAGTTATAAAGACATACGTGAGAGATATTTCAACAGCCTAGGGAATTTGCGATTAAATTCAAGAAAACTGGTGGTGAATGAGTCTAACTCGTCAGCGACCGCACAGGTAGCAAAATTTCGCACTGAAAGGCATTGGCTAACATTGTCATGATTTTAAAAAAATCTCATTTTGTTACTTTAAAAAGGGATAAACATTAGGGTTATAGTGTAAAAATACCAGTGTGAAAGTTTCAGAGCATAATATCCACGGGAAGTATTTTTAAATATTAGAAATGTGAACCAATGTTTGAAAAATATACGAGGGTCGGTTGCATAGACCCAACGTAAGGAGTGCGCATGCGCACATGACTCAACGGACCGCACTGTGTGTATTGACGTATCACGCGGCGGAAGGCAAGTAACGGTATTTTTTAATTCGTCCAAACAGTCCTCTTAGTTTAGTGTCTCTCGAGACAAAAGCTAATAAAATCGCGGTTTGCGTCTAATTTACAGCTTTCCCTTCCAAATTATGGTTGGTTTCAGGGTTTTTGAGTATAAATACAAGTACTCATACACATGTTTCATCTTAGTTTGAGAATTTTTTAAATCAGCTGCTCACAATGTTAGCCAATGCCTTTAACAAACTATAGACACACGAGAAGGGACTATAGAGAGGATTCATAGACAAGGGGAAAAAAGCTGAAATACATAATGAAATAGGGGATGATAGATCGAAGTGAAAACAAATAAATACAAAAGAAAAGAGACGAGACGAGGATATATAGAAGGGAAAACAATACAATACATATAGAAATAGAAAAGGGATAGATCGAGGGAAAGATAAAACAAAAGGAGGAAATGCCAGAACTACAGCCTCGACATTTCGTGAAAACAGCCCACTTGATTTGCGAAAGGTCGGGTCTACCATTCGAGATATATGCACCTTAAATCTACGAACGGTCGGGTTCAAAGCGTGAAATTTACCCGACGCTGCATAAAAATAATATAGCAAAAATACGAATAGTCGCGTCCCCTTGCGTACAAATAAATACGCCCCAAACGGCTTGAATGAAAGTTAACAGTCTATCCACACAAAGTCAAGATTTTTAGGAAAAGTTAAGAGGTAAGTACAGTTTAAATTTCGCTAATTTGTCAAAAAATGCAATTAATTCATAATATGTTCTACCATTGTGGCGAATCTGCGTTAATTTCTTTACATTTTCAAAGAACTGTCCTGAGGTGTATGTCATGACATTATGTGCAAAAAACTCGCGAACTTTGTAATTTTTTTCATCGTCGGCAGTTCATGTTACCGCTGTATTGTGCTAAGCACCCTGTCACCACGCAACATATTGCCCAGATTTTCGGGGGGATTGCCGATGATTTTAAATGAAATGCAAATCAGTTTATAGTGATATGAGATTGAACGTAGCCCATGAGCGATGTGTTTGTTTGTTGACGAATTGGTTATCGTAGTTACAAGATGTAGCCGTGTGAAGCAAGGCAGGCTGCGCCGCGACGCGGCGCGCCGGGGCCTGACATTGGCTTGAAAGTATAGGGGCGGCCTTTGGGGGCATCTATGACTGTATGTAACTTACAGTTTAGCTCAGATTCCGAGGACTGATAAGCAAGCATGATGAGAGGGGGTATGATTTAACTCTTTGCCTGCTGAATTAATTCTGAGGGGATAATAATGGCAATCGTTCTTGAACAATATATTTACTTTGAACTCTGCTTTCCTTGGAGCAGTATTGATGCAGATCATTATTCTTCAGATATCACCTAAGCACACTAGCTGGGGTTTATTTCATCTGGTACAATGGTAAAGGAGAAAACTAATGATTGTTAAATTTAATTGTACGATTGTGCCAATAGTTGATAAAAACTTGCAAAGAGTTAATCATGCTTCTACTCCCTGATTGTACATACAGACTATAGACTAAAAAAAACAAATTCTTTGCTGAGAGGTAACTCTGAACACCCTATTCATTCATCTGTTTTGACTTTGTTCATCTGGGGAGCGTTTCATGAAAGGACTTGTCGGATGTTTTATCCGACAAAGTCTGTTTTATTCGACAGCTGCCATAGTAACGATGCTTCTCAGCCAATCAAAATCAAGGAAAGATGTCAGATCTGACAACTTGTCAGACAACAAATGTTGATGAAACGCTCCCCAGATACCTAGGTTGAAACTTGAGGCTGCATTTATGTCTGCAGGCACATCAATAATTTTGGAGATGTAGTAGTCCAGGCTAGGCTCCATAGGAAATGGACCTAACCTTGTTTTGGGATATATACAATGTTTTTTGGTGGTTTCTTGTCAATTCGAGGGTGCTGATTCCAAATCTGAATGATGCCACTCGCGTAACCTTGAGCGTTTTCCGCAAATTGGCAAAATCCAAAATGGCCGCCAAAAATAGGAATTTGACCCTGAAAATCACAATTACTCGCATTTTATGACCATTTATTCTATTAAACTTGATACATTTTTGTTCCTAGAGTTACTTCAGCTGCAAATGTAGGTCACTTTTCATTTCTAGTGGATATATGTGCTATTTAGGGTGCAGTTTCAATTCAAAATAGCCGCCACTCATATATACATGTAAAGTATGAAGGGCAAACAATACGCATGGAAATATGGAATTATGTTACTGTTTTTCCTGCCAGATACCTACACTCTCAACAAGTTTTCTGTGCAGATAAAGGTGTTTTTTCAATTTTAGTTGATATATGTGCCATTAGGGGCGCAATTTCAATTAAAAATGACCGCCAAAATAGCCGCCATACATGTACAATATGAATGGCAAACAATATGCATGGAAATATAAAGTATTTCAATGTTTTTCCTGCCAGATACCTGCACTCTTATCAAGTTTTCCATGCTGATTTCAAATCTCAAAGGCTGTACTATTACAAAAGGGCTGTTCTTTTTTGATACAAAAATCCAAAATGGCCACCAAAATCATGCTTTCCGCAGGAAACTTATAAAAGGATACATTTGATGCTTATTTGCCTCAATATTTTGAACATCCTACCGTCCTTTGCTTTAATCTCATCAAACAAAGTTGACTTTGCACTGAGATCAAATATACTTGTGATAAGGGCATAAATTGAACATCCAAATGGAAATGATGTAAAGTTATACACCACCAACAAATCAAAATGAAAGACACCTCTTCTGTTCTCTCACCACATCTGTCGCCAGATGCACTTTGGCAACATGAGTTTTATTCATTATCGTCTTCAGGGCTTTCACTTTCATTGTCTTCTGAAGGTTTTTTTCATGGATTTTGACAGTGGACATCAGCCCCACAAGGGCAAAAATTTCAGTGCAGGCTAAAGACGATTTTGTGCAGGCACTCACTGCAGACCAGCAGTCGCCCTTGCAACCACACTCGGTGATGTTCAGTACATCCTTCGGTGCCACTGGATGATCATTTGCCAGATAAATATGGTGAAGAGAAGATGACATCTTTGCATGACCACTCATTCTGCAGAGGATCAAAAGTTACAACCCCCTTCTTACCCTCTGGTATTTGCTGGCTTCACAACTGATCAAATATCGACTTGATGACTTGTTCTTTGTTTGCAGTGATTTTAAGAATTATGTATTGTTTAGGCAGAGGGGACTCACTGCTAAGCCTGTACACACGGCTGAACCCCTTGCACGTGCTGTCCGACAACACGACTTGATACTGTTCTCGCAGTATCTGTATTCACATCTTGCGATGCATCACCTCTTTGTGTCATTGAAGCTTTTGACATTCCCTTGACCTCCTTCTTATTGTGTCATGGAATCCCTTTGGCCACTTTCTTTCATACCTCACCATCTGATTCATTCCAAATCTGACGCATCATCGGCGTTTACCGCTCTATCCTCAACAGCCTGTACAGTAAATATTTGGCCAGATCTGAGGATGGGTGTTTCTTGTCGTCCAAGACATCGGTGCAAGCTGATAAATCCTCACGTATCTTCATTCTGTCGTGTGCATCCGATCTGATTCTTGTAAGACTCTCTTCTCTGTGAGACACAAGAACTTCTTGATCTTCACCCTCTTGCATGGCTGCCAAGTTTTGGACCTCTGGCAAATGTTGAATTCAAAATCTCTTTAAGCCCACTTCCTAACATGAAAGATACTTGAGGCTTTATCAACTTGCAGCGATGTCTTGGATGACGAGAAACACACATCCTCGGGTCTGGTCAACATCTTCTCCTGACAGGTTTTTGACGACAGAGTGATAAATGCTGATGATGTGGTCAGAATGGGAATGGATCAATTGGTGCAGTATTAAGGAAAGTGGCCAAAGGGATTCCATGACAAAATAAAGAAGAAGGTGAAAGGAATGTCAATAGCCTCAATGACACAAAGAGGTGATGCATCTCAAATTGTGAATATGGAAATGATATGCACGGGTAATTGGGATTTTGGCTTCATCCAGGGAAGCTACCTCAACCAGGACATTGTTCTCAAAAGAATTGGCTCACTGCCCACCCACTCTGTTCGATGAGAATGGTAATGTACGTTCCACAAGCTAGTTCATCCTGAATAAAAAGATCAAAGTGGAAAGTAGTCAATGTAATGCGACAGCTCACGAAATCATAATTTTGGATGGCTGTGCTCTTCTGGAGTGTTCCATGGCCTCGCTCTCCGCCAAAAGTGTCCACCTTTGTTGATGCTGCAGTGGGTACAATCATGAAATACACTGACAGTCCATCAGTTCTTTATGTAGTGTCGACAGATACTATGAGAAGAGTATCAAGTCATGTTGTCGGACAGCTAGTACAAAATGGTTAAGCCGTGTGTACAGGCTTAGCAGTGAGTCCCCTCTGCCAAAACAGAGCATAGAAGATTTCCGAGGCTCTCTTGAGATAATGGGCAAACACATTTTCACTAAGAAGACTGATGGAAAGCATCACCTGCAACCAAAACTGTGTAGCCTTACACCTATCATGGCTGCATTTTGACCTCATTGTAAGCATGCCAGTTATAAAACAGCTTTGTGGATGGCTGCTGGTAAGCCTGGACCTCCCATTTTTGATCCTCCAGAATGAGTGGTCAAGGAAGTCATCATTTCTTCACCCTGTCTACCTGGCAAATGATCATACAGTGACTCCTGAGGTTGTACTGAACATAATCAAGAGTGGTTGCAAGGGCGACTGCAGGTCTACACCGTGTGGCTGTACAAAATTGCCTTCAGCCTACATTGAATTTTTCCGATGTGAGAGCTGATGTCCGCAGCCAAAATCCATGAAAAACGCTCAGAAGACATTGATAATAATAATAATAAATTACATTTATATAGCGCTTAATACTAATGTTTCTAAGCGCTTTACAAGTGAAAAGGAAATAAATTAAAAAGTATAACTAAGGATGATTATTACATTATGTACACTACAGAAAAGGGTAATACAAAAAAAAAATTTAACGGAGAAAACAAACCTAGTAAACACAGAAAAATTATATAACACAATGAAGCATATAAGTAACAAAAGCAATTACATGTATAAGTACAACAAACAAATGAAGCGAAGGAGACTGCGAATACAATAGGAATTTAGGAACTGAAAAGGAAAGACTTAAGAGAAGACTTAAAAGTGTCCAATGAAGGAGCATTCCTCAGCTCAACAGGAAGCCTGTTCCATAGCCTAGGGGCAGCGACGCAAAAGGAACGGTCTCCATATCTTGTTCGAGTTCGCGGTCCAGAGGCAAAGTGCAGGTGAACATCGGAAGATGAGCGAAGCCTCATGGTAGAAGCAGGGGTCTTGGGGGAGAGGAGGTTGATGATATAAGAAGGAGCAAGTCCATGCTTAGCTTTGTACGTCAGGAGCAGAACTTTGTAGATTATCCGTTGAGAGACCGGGAGCCAGTGAAGAGAGCGGATTACCGGGGTGATGTGATCATGTTTCCTGGTACGTGTAACCAACCTAGCTGCAGTGTTCTGAATGCGTTGTAAGGGGATAATATGTGAGTCCGGTAATCCAAACAATAAACTGTTACAATAGTCAAGATGGGATGAAACGAAGGCATGAACGAGGCGCTCCGTCGCATTGTCTGTTAGGTACTTTCTGATTTTGCCAATCTTGGAAATTCCCAAAGCCGCTGCTCGACATTTAGAACGTATATGATCCATCATGGTGAGGTTCTTGTCAAGAATGACACCAAGATCGCGTGCAGCATCAACACATCCGATGTCTGTTCCATCATCCATCTGCAACATCGGAAGACTCTCGGCACCCCTGAACTTGGAGAAGAAGTGGATGACCTCAGTCTTTGAGTCATTGAATTTGAGGTTGTTCTGGACCGACCAAGTCTTGATGAAAGTGAAAGCTCTGAAGACGATACTGAATAAAACTCATGTTGCCAAGGTGTAGCCTGTGGCGACTAAATTGGAGAGAGAACTGAAGAGGTGCTGCCCATCTTGATTTCTTGGGGACTGGATGTTCATTTTATGCCCTTATCACAAGTGTATTTGATCTAAGTGCGAAGTCATCTTTGTTTGATGAGATTAAAACGAATGGAGGTTGAGATGTTCAAAATATTGAGGCAAATAAGCATCAAAGGTGTCCACTTATAGGTTCCCTTCGGAAATCATGATTTGGGCGGCCATTTTGGATTTAGTATTAAAAAAGAAAAGCGCTTTGTTAATAGCAGAGGCATGAGATTTGTGATCAGCATGGAAAACTTGATAAGAGTGCAGGTATCTAGCAGGAAAAACAAAATACTTCACATTTCCATGCATATTGTTTGCCATTCATATTGTACATGTATATATGAGTGGCGGCCATTTTGAATTGAAATTGCACCCTAAATACCACATTTATCTACTAAAAATGAAAAATACACCTGCATTCGCATGGAAAACTTATTGAGAGTGTAGGTAACTGGCAGAAAAAGCAGTAACATAATTCCATATTTCCCATCGTATTGTTTACCATTCATACTGTACATGTATATATGAGCGGCGGCCATTTTTAATTGAAACTGCGCCCTAAATAACACATATATCCAACAGAAATGAGAATTGACCTGCACGTGCCCAAAAAGTAACTCAAGGAACAAAAATGTAAGAAGTTTAATGAAATAAATGGTCATAAAATGCAAGTAATTGTGATTTTCATGGTCTAATTCCTATTTTTGGCGGCCATTTTGGATTTTGCCAATTTGCGGAAAATGCTCAAGGTTACGCGAGTGGCATCATTCAGATTTGGAATCAGCACCCTCGAATTGACAAGAAACCACCAAAAAACATTGTATATATCCCAAAACAAGGTCATGTGTCCTCTAGCCTGGACTATAGGGGATGATTGCTTGTTGACTGAGAATGAAGAAAATTTCTGCAAGGAATGAATTAGTTACAACTCCAGATATGAAAGGTAAGTGAATCTTGCATGAATTTGGTCAGCTTGCTATCAACATGTCAAATTTCAGCCAGGGTTTAGCATTTTTACAAGGCCATTGGCCTTGGTTGCAAATACACTAATTCTGGAATTTCTGAGTAATATTTCAATTCATAACTGTCTCAACTAGGAAGGCGGGGGAGGGGTGGGGGTGGGGGAGAGGGAGTAATCATCTTCCATGGACCTGGTTTCTTTTTTCTTCCTTTGCAAATGTTATCAGTCAAGCTATATGAATATTTTTCTTCCTTGAATAGGCACCAGGATAAAAATATCTTGCCAACATTTCTTGCTCACAAAAATACACTTGCATTAAGATATTTATTTCTTCGTTTGCATTAGGATTTTAAGGGGATGTTAGTTATAAAAAGTCTAATACTTAAGTTTTAATTGTTCAGTTTTGCTGACAAGCAGAAGCTATGTTTTGTTTTCTGATTTCCTCTCCCATCATTTACAAGTTTTGTTTTTTTTTAAATCAAATTTTAAGCTGAGACATGAACTGCACAATGTGTGTATTCTTATGTATTTATATTGTATGAATATCACTTGTATTTTGAGAACTAAGAAATAAACTGAACTAAACTGATTTGCAAACCTTGGTCTGCAAAGTTAAAAAATTACTGCTAGTGTTCCTACTGTTCATACTTTGTACATGTACTTTGCATTTATGACAATTCAGATCAACTTTC
>JAPZVO010000307.1:0-31747 GCA_029962745.1 Echinometra lucunter
TATTTCGTAAAAGAGATTGCGTTTTCATCAAAATAGTAACGCGTATTAATTTTCGTGTTTATACTTCTCGTACATAAACGGCCCCAGCAGATGAGAAAAGAAATCTCTCCCATATACATGACAAATTAAATGAAACTCAGTTACACCTCTCCTCAATCGCTATAGTTATAATTTAGGTTATTAATTGAAGTCTTTCCCTTTTGATGTTTATACCTTTATTTTAAGGTAAACGACCTTCTGCAGCAATGTGCCGCCAAGAAATCAGAACTGGAGAAGAACATTCAGAATATGGAAGCACAACGCCATGAGGTACATATTGCCATACAGAAACTACGGGAAGATGTCAGCCAAGCCTACAGTGTCAAGGCCAAGCAACTTGAAGAAAATCAGCGAAAACTCATCGACCAAATTGATGCTCTAGAGTGTAGTTTCGATGACGATTTCGACGTCTTGAAATCAAAAGATCGACAGAAGATCAAGAGCATTTGTAGTTCAATGACACTGGTAGCTAATGACAGACTGGGTCGTCTAGAGACAGACAGTCTAT
The DNA here is from genome assembly GCA_029962745.1 of Echinometra lucunter. NCBI lineage: Eukaryota > Metazoa > Echinodermata > Echinoidea > Camarodonta > Echinometridae > Echinometra > Echinometra lucunter. The sequence goes on from JAPZVO010000307.1 coordinate 548, forward strand.
CTGCTCATATCTTGCTTTGTGAGGAACTGAAAGACATGCTGAAGGAGGCTACTGATCACACTTCTGCAGCAGCCATAACGAAGAAAGCACAGAAGAATAAGTTCAATCCTGCAGATGATACTCGACTTGATCTCGGGAAAATTACAGAACCAGATCTCGAGCCTGCACAGAGTGCCGTGGTGAAGGAGACTACTGAATCACGTCACAGCTCTGCGGCGGTTATAAGAGAGAAAGCACAGAAGGAGCCTATAGATGATACTCGACTTGCTCTTGGGAGCATCTCAGAATCAGATCCAGAGTTACAAGTCATTCAGTGTGTGGATCTAAGGAGTTATATGCAGGGGATGACCAAGTACTCTGATGACAGTGTGGCTATCGGATATGGTTGGAATGCACATGGTATAGATATCATTGATTCTGCTGGTAATAAGCACCAGTACACACACATACCAAGCGGCATGAAGTGTTATGATCTTGTGTTTCAACAAGACAGGTCGTTATGCGTAACGACGGGTAGCAGCACAGAAGCATACATATATTCTCCCAATGGCTCCAAGAAATCAACCAGCATCCAGGTGACAAGTACTGAATATGTTCTTAGACTAAACAAAAGTCCATCGGATGAAATCATTGTAGCTAACGGTGAAAAGAAAGTCTACATCTATGATCCAACGGGAACCACGCTCAAACACACTGTCCCAACAAAACACCAAATCACTAGGCAGGCATCTGCAACCAAAGCCGGTTTGATAATCACGAGTTCTTGTTGGATTGAACCAAGAACTGTGACAGTCTACGACAGGAATGGGAATGCTGGGAAGCCTCTACAAGCTCCAAGCGATGTCAACCTGTATGCTGCTGTGGATAAGCAGGACAGGGTGTATGTAGCGAGTGTTGATCGTAAGAACGGTAAGGTGGTGATCAGGCTCTATGACATTGATGGTCTGCACCTGAAGGAGAGAGTTGAGTTCAATGCACTTAATTTGAAATTAGGGTATAAGTGGTGTTACTTGGTTTCCCTCTCTCCAAACTTGCTCGCTTTTGCTTGTGACTATAAGTTGTATTTCATCAAAGTATCACTGTAATCTAAAGATGTCTCTATATCACCATTACGTGTGATTTATTAAAGCCACCTCCATCTCTACTCTAAATCTACTCCATACGGAGCCTTGCTTCATATTCCCTCGCTTGTTAATCATGTAGTAACTATTTCTACAGCGTACAAACTGCTCAATCCCTCGATAATTATAATTTGCCTGTAATGTATACAATTATAAGATTCCACTACATGTATAATGATAACATCCCGTTCCTCTCTAGAAATATGCAAATTACCCTTTGCCCTGTATATGGTGTTCTTATATTTTGTGTCTGTGGTAGAAGATTTACTATCGCAATGCAACGCAGAGAATCATATTACTTTCGTGTAATTATTAAGAAGTTGACTAGCATAGTCCATGAATCCGTCTATCGTGTATCCATAATCTGTATGTATGTACATAACATCATTCCTTTTCTTACAAGACATAGTTTGCCTTACTGTATCATCATTGTGTTTTCCCCCTCTTCATACAGAACACACTATCATAAAAAAAAAAAAGGTGTGGGGGATTAATGAGCTAGCAGCTGTCATGTCTGAAGTTGGAAAAATCGGTTTATTTGGAGGTCTTATCAGTCTAACAAAGAGGAGTTCGTAATCATGCACTAAACATAATACATGATAAGGATTATTAGAAATGACATTGGTCACTGAGCATGTATGATTAAAGAACGCAATGGGCATGGCAGTTTGTGTGTCATGTTTTGTCTGCTTTTTCAGACCCCTGTAATATATTGTTTTAAAATATGCCGTGGCTCAGTCACCTTTGATCTGTTCATAACAAATTTCAACTGCAACAAAAAAATCTAATATGACTTGTTTTGGGGGAAAAATAATTAGACCAAAATTTCTGGGGAAAACATGCAAGAAGGGAGTTCCCTTTAGACGGAATCATGCCTAAATTTACTTCACCTCTAACGTCATGCAGTCAAATCAAAACAATAAGCTCTTTTGTATGATATCAAAGGCATCATGGCAGCTCAAACATTTCTGGGGATGTAGCCAATTTTTAATATGAAAATTAGCAAATGAATGTTTTCTGTGGAATTTTGTCCAAGTCTATGTGAACTGTCTGCCACTATTTCTTATTTGTTTTATATTCCTTTTAATAATCATCTCCAATATCGTTGTAAATGTGTTATTGTTCCTAACGGGGGCGGCGCTACTGTAACAGGGGGGGAGGCGAATGCCCCCTATAATTTTTCAAGTGATTAAAAGAAGAAAAAAAATGAGAAAAAGAAGAAAAAAAAGAGGGTGGGGAAAGAGAGGCCTGGGTTGCAACTACATAATACCCCCATTTGTTCATTTAAAACGTCAATAAATTCACCCACGTGTCATCTTGCCCCCCCCCCCCCCGCCCATCAAAATACCCTGGCGCCGCCCCTGATTTATGATTCAGTTTACCGAAACATACAAATAATAAAGTGTTTCTACATCCCCATTCCGTGTGATTTTTAAAAGCTATCTCCATCTCTGCTCTAGATTTACTCCATACGGACCTTTGCTTCATATTTCCTTGTTTATTATGTAGTAACTATCCCTATAGTGTACAAACTGCTCACTTCATTGATAATATCAATTACCTGTATACACACCTCTCCTAACTAGAAACATGTAAATTATTTTTTACTCTGTATATTTCATGTCTATGTTAGAGGTACATATACTGACTCTCGCAATGCAACGTAAAGAGATAGCTTTCTTCTTATGACCAGCACTGTCTATGAATCTGTCTATCATGTGTTTATATGTATGTACATAAATTATGTATATTCAATTCTTAATAAGTACAATAGCGCTGTAAAAAATTGTGCCTGATTGTATAATCATTGTGATTATGCGGTGTATTTTTTAAAAGTCATAACGAGCACACTGTCATGTCCAAGTTTGGCGAATTAGTGGGTTTAACGTAGGTATTACCAATAATATACTCTAAAGGTATTTGATATACATTACCATTAGGCTTGACATTTATTTGCCACTGAGCGAGAAAAAGAGTGCAACGAGCATGACAGCTTAGTATCATTGACACGACACTTTTGTTCACTTATTTCTGAACCTATATACAACGTTGTTTGTAAATATTCAATGGCTTCTGCCAGCCGCCTTTCAGTTATCATTGTACCGTTTATTGAAATTCTCAACCGAAAAGAAAGATCAGGGCCCCGTTTCATGAAACTTGTTATCAAACAACTGCCAATGACATTTCTTTGACAAATTTGCTCTCAGCCAATAAGTGCATGGATTTCAGTAGCTTATAACAGTTATTGCACCTTGTTATTGATAACAAGTTTTATGAAACAGGGCACTGATCAGAAGAGCTTATGGTGAGAAATGATGAGACTGATCACAAATTTCATGCCTTTAGCCCTAACCATATGCCAATCAAATTTTTAAACCGCTTGATAAGCTCATTTGATTCATAAAAAATTTATCGTGGTATTTTAAATATTTCCAGAGATATAGCAATTTTTATGATTGTTAGCAAATGGACACTAATTTTTCGGTAGGGGTCCCCGGGTGTACAGTACGGTTTTTGTTTTTTTTAAGGGGGCACCAGCTGTATGTATATGTATATGATATTCCTTCTAATGTATACTCTATAATCGCATTTATCCTTGTGATCAAGTCATGAAGTACAAACGATCATCTAAAAATTTTGACATAAACATGAGCGGAAGTCGGGAAGGTGGGGGACAAGGGACCTCCCCCCTAACTTTTTCTGTAACCCTCGGAATTAAGATGTATGTAGAAAAGGGAGTTAAGAAATAAAGATGCCCGAGAAAGCCAAGGAGCGGGAAGGGGGAGGGGGGCTTGCTTCCTTGTTTGTCAGCGAATATAATAGGACTTCCGATTTTTTTTTTTTTTTTTTTTTTTGGTCTTGTCTCGTTTGTTGCTGATGTTTTTTGTTTTGTTTTTGTTATGGGTTTTTTGTTGTTGTTTAATTGTTTCGTTTTCTTTTTATCTTTGTTTGTTTGGGGTTGCTTTCAGAAATGTCCAAAATGCTCAAAAGGTTAAGACAGTTCTGAATGCCACATGATGTTCACAAGGGCTTACAAGAAAAAATAAATATAAAAATTATTTAAAAAAACCGAGGCGTTTGTGGTGTCTAGTACTGAAACTGAAGGCAGAGAAAAGAATGGTTTTGTGAACAAACTTTCGGCATTACTCCCATTGTCAAAGCTCGTCGATTTGTAATGAAAATCGGTAGCTGGCAGATCGAATCCCGCTGGTTCCAATTTCTTTCTGGCTTGTGATTTTCATTATAGATCGGGCATACGATCTTTAACACTGGAGGTAATGCCATAAAATTTGTTTACAAATTATAAATTTCTCCCATCAAAACCTTTTTCATTCACTATCCATTGTCCTCGGCGGACTGTTTCATATCAACGAGTCAGAGAGAAGAGGATCATGGGTATTTGATTCCAGTTCATCGTGACTTGGCCGTGAACCAGAATAGCCTGGTGGTTAAGTCGCTAGCCGGCAAGCAGTAGATGGCAGGTTCGATCTTTAACACTGGGAGTAATGCCGATTTTTTTTTTTTTAACAAATTATAAATTTCTCTGATTAAGCTTCTTTATTTACTAAGCTTCTTGTTAGCTGGTTGAGAGATGACGTAATCGAACGCGAGAGAGATTGAGAGACAGTGAGAAAAATTACATAGAACATTAGAATTGAAGAAGACAATACAGATGACTGAGCAAAATAGCAATGATTATCGCCGGTAGCAGGTTTGTTGGGAACGGGCATAGAAAGTGATAAAGTCACAAATCACCACAGTTTTGACAGGATGGGGGCGGATGTCGGACGTCTTTGTCTCAAAGCAATTTTCACAATAATCACAAATGCATTCATGAAATCAATCAACTTTACTAGCCTGGGATAAATGTTTTGAAATTTTCACCCATTTTTTGTCATATTTTCTAATATGAAGGCAAAGAACAAGAATTTTCAGGGCACGTTTTTCTTCAAAATGAAAGTTCTATGCCATAATCGAACTTTTCTCACAACAAACATGGTGCGTTGTAGAAACCTACAAAAAGCCTGTTTTCACTGGCTTCAAACTCCTAACATTATCTTTGAGGTTATTGATTTTATATGACTTTCAATTTCCTTTTTCATCTCTTCTTTTCTCTCTTTAGTTTACTTGACTCTCAATGAATATATCAACATGCCGTATGCTCTCTTGCTCTTCCTCTTCAATTTCTCTCTTCTGTTACCCCTCTCCCTTTCTTCTTTTCTCCCTTGTTACCCCCCTCCTGTTCTCTCGTACCATGCTTACTTTACATGACTCGCAATGAATATATCAACATTACACGTATTATGCTTCTCTCCTGTGCCTCTTCTATTTCTCTCTTGTCTTACCCCTCTCCCTTTTTTTCTTTCTTTCTTTTTGTTATCCCTCTCCCTTTCTCTCTTCTTGTTTTGAATAACTCTCAATGAATGTATCAACATGTATGTTCTTTTCCTCCTCTTCGTCTTTCTTCTAGTTCTCTCTTTTGGTTACCCCTCTCCTTTTCTCTCTCTTACTGCCTCGCCATTAATGTATATGTAGGCCTATTCATCTTCCTTCTCCCTTCCTCCTTCTTCTACCCCTCTCCCTTTCTTCTTTTCTCTCTTGTTACCCCTCTCCTGTTCTCTCTTACTTCACATGACTCGCAATGAATGTATCAACATGTATGTTCTTTTCCTGTACTATTCCTCTTTCTTCTATTTCTCTCTTTTGGTTACCCCACTCCTTTTCTCTCTCTTACTGTTTCGCAATTAATGTATCTTCATGTATTTATCTTCTTTTCCGTTCCTCCTTCTATTTCTCTCTTGTACTTTATACCCCTATTCTTTTCTCTCTACGTCTATATTTTCCATGACTTTGAAAGGATGTATATCTATATTATATGCTTCTCCTCCTCTTCCTCTTTCTTTTATCTCTCTCTTTTGTTACCCCTCTTATTTTCTCCCTGTATGTGAAATGACTCTAAATGAATAGATCAACATACGTCATGCCCCTCCTCCTCTTCCCCTTTTCTTCTTTTTTTTTCTTTTTTTTTTTTGCTACCCCTCTACTTTTCTTTCTTTTTTTCTCTCTTTTTTTACAAAAATATCAGTGAATGTATCAATTAACATGTATCATGTGCTAATAGTCAGAGACGATCTGAGAACTGTTATGCTATCCTCGTTGAAAACGACATGAATGTGTCTATCGCCCTCTGTATACAATCACACGACAATATCATTCTCGTCTTTGAGGTCAAAGGTACGTGGGGAAAACCCACTTAAATTCATGGACTCACAAACAATGCATAACTATCGATGTATACGCTCGAACCAAGCGTGATTTTACCACTTCAAATTTACAAGGTGAACAGGTGAAAAAGAGCGCTCTTTGAAGCATTCAAAACAGTAAAGCATATTTTTTTAACGAAAAGAGCACTCCGAAACGGTTCCTACACTAGGTTCGCTTTTGTTTTCAGTACAGAATTTTCAGCTTCAATTAACTTACTTCTACGCGAATCTGAAACATATTTCATTTCATAGAGAGTGCATGAGCATTAATTTGTAAACGGCAAGAAATCAGAACGTTGTATCAATGGCTGAGAAGAGTGAAGAAGAGACAGCTCCAAGCTCTGAACACAACCTGACATGTCCACTTTGTCTTGATATCTTCGACGAGCCAACCCTGCTGACTTCATGCCAACACACCTTCTGTAGGAAGTGTCTCAAGAAATATGATCTGTCACATCAGGATCTCGATCACATGGTCTGTCCGCTCTGCAGGAAGATCACGAAGTTTTCTGCGAACCGTGTCGATGATCTCCCCACCAATGTGATGGTCAGTGAACTCGTAGACGATTACCACGCCAAGTGTGGTGGAGTTAATGCGGTCCTTGAGAGGCGTCCAAAATGCACTGCTTGTAAACTTCACCGAGATGCAGTCTCATTCTGCAGAACCTGCCCTTACTACATGTGCTCTGATTGTGATGTCGGCCATAAGCAGCTGACAGTGGCTTTTGAGGGTCATGAGATCGTATCCATTGAGGATATCATCGAGGGGAACGTAAGCATTGGCCATCCCCCTGAGAAGTGCTCCATCCACAAGCCAGAGAACAAAGACATGTTCTGCGAGGGCTGTAAGAAGCACGCCTGTTTCAAGTGTGTGATCCTCAGTCATCGTGATCACAAGATAAAATCTCATGAAGACTTCGAGATAGAATTACAGGCTGAGGTGAGGGTCCTCTTCTTTTTCCAAAACTTGCCATCTGTTGACTCGTTCAATTACTAGTACAAAGATGAAAGATGAACATTAAAGAAACTTTTTAAACAATTTGATCTTAGAAAAGGAAACCAAACTTTCCACAGAAATATCTCATGGAATAATAACTACTACTAATAATAATGCATTATCAAAAGGTATACAACGCAAAATTTGAGACTGTGGAATAGGGAAAAAAGGATTATAACAATTCAAATCTAGTGATGTAGAAACTTTTTTTTTTTTTTTGCATGAGAGGATTAATATACAAAGTAAACATCCCTTCACTGAAATTCCCTGTGCTTTCATTTGCGTTGACAGAAAGGGGTGGGAGGGGGGGGGGATGGGTCATGCATGTCCAAAGACTTTGGGCTAAATATGGGCTTTAATCTCGCCATAAACTGAAAAATCGTCGGCTATTGAAATGAAAAAAAAAAAAGATCATCGTGAAAGATCACTTCCTTCCTTTCTGTCTGAACCCACATTCTTCACTTAATTCTGATATACGGTAGTTTCATTTGTGGGAGACTAAATTCTAAGCGGACACTACTTCAGTCATGCAGCAAAATAATATCATAACAGTCGAGAGGATGAACTTGCCTTTGGAAGTGATATTACAAAAACAAATTTTATCAGGATATCATCATTTCATTAGTGATTGATGGAAAAGACGGGTTTCTTTTCTAAGAAACACACTGTAGCAACTTCCCATAATCTATAAAAAGAAGAAGAGAAGATATCAATGGTGACAATTGGAAAAATGACGTATGATATAAAACACATAATATCATGTATTGAAAATTTCAAAATATATTCATAGACCTAATCACTTTTCGATGATTAATTTTTCTTGAATACAGAAATCAGATCACAGAAAAGACTCAACTGAATTATTCCATAAACCTGTATGATATCAGTATGTGTCTCTATACAGTTTGTCCCAAAAAGAAATTACGATGAGCTTATAATCAATTATGAAAGAAAATTAGTTTGCAATATATAAAAAGTCAATGTAGATTATGAAACCATCATAATTTATCTACCAGTCAGTGAAGACCCCGTCTGATTCGGTTCAGTAGTCAGAAATAAATGTTTTTTTTTTTTTGTTTTTTTTTGTTTGTTAAGGTCCAAGTTTGAACAAAAGGGACCCTCAAATCACTATGGAAAAATCACACTCTTTTTTTATTTTTTTCCGCAAGGGTAATCAATATTTTCTTTTTATTTGTGCTCTGGTTGTGATGAAAACAGTTTATTTCTTGTCATAGTTCATTCTTGATGTTGTTGTTGTTGCTGTTGTTGTTGCAAATAAAGGGAAATGGATATGTCTTTCCATAACAAAATAAATCATGAATGAGAAAAGATGAGCAGTTTTCAGAGTTTTTAAGATGTTCATTTCCAAGTCATAAAATTCAGTGATCAAAACAAAATTATGAGACTATTTCATTAGTGCCTTCTTTTGATCTTTAAAGCTAGTTTTTTTTACACAACCTGGGACAATCTTTTTTGAAATAGTATGCATAAATTTGAATGGATTTGTAAACTAGTAGTCTCCAGCCTGTGAACAGGTAAACAAGATATTTAGATTTTGTGGATGGCAAGGACATTATTGATAAAAGATGGAATAAAGTGACCAATGACGCCCTTTACTAAACTCTCTAATTCTTTGTTACTATTGGACTACAGAAAAAATAAATTAACTATGATCTGATGATGATACACCACTGCAGTAGCAATCATATAGCAAATTAAAGCAAAACAGCGATTTCCTTTATAAACCATTTAAAGGGATCATGGGATTGTTCATTGTACTTTAAGTTCTCCATCTGTACAAGCTTGGACGGGAAGGACCTATGACCAGTGACGGCGTTACAGGGAAGGGGGCAGGGAGCGAATGCCCCCTGATTTTTCAAATGATTAAAAAAAGAGAAAAGGAGGAGGAGAAAGAAGAAAAAAGAGGAGGAAGAAGAAAGAAGAGGGTGGGGAAAGAGAGGCATGGGGCTTGCAACTATATAGTACTCCTATTGTTCATTAAAAGCGTCAATAAATTCACCTATGGGTCATCTTGCCCCTATCAAAATAACCTGGCGCCGCCCCTGCCTATGACGTCCGTTTGAAATAGTTGTATTTCTTCGTGACTATTGGACAGAATTAGATTGGGCCTTCAATGACTGATAGAGGAATAGTTATAATTTCATAATTTAACATAATTTTTCATATTGCAAAATGATTTCTTTCATTATCGATACTTATAAGCCCATCGTATTTATTTTTTTTTTTGGGGGGGGGGGCAAACTGTAGAGCACTGAACTTTGTGAGGAAAGATTTGGAACATAATAGACAATCATTTGATTCATTGATTCTCTTTGTGTTCGAAGCGAGGGGTTTGATCCTGACCAGAAATTATATGCAATTCGATTACCAGTCGATTTCCTACATTGAGATTTTCTTGTCCTCTCTCCCTCAAAGTAAAATAATGGAATAATAATGTACAAAATAATATGGACCATGCAGACAGCAATAGACGTAGCTATCCTTTATTTAAAGGAATGGTGTAAAAATAAAAATTCATGAATGATTTCTTTTAAATACCACATATTTTCAAGAAATTCAAGTAATACTTAGTAAATGTACCCAAATCCTTCGATTATTAACAAATCTTATCAGCGCAGACCTCATTTTCCTCCTGATATTTTATCTCGTAATATAATCATCGGGTTTTTCAAATAATAACGTGCTTTAGTAAATTACCGTATACTTTCGGTACATTTAATTTTCCCCCATAGATTCGATGAAATCCAGTTACACTTCTGTTCAATCGTTATTAGATTATTATTATAGCAGCTTCCTTTTATTCATTTTTTTGTCTTTAACATTTATTTTTTCAGGTAAACGACCTTGTGCAGCAATGTGCCGCCAAGAAATCAGAACTGGAGAAAAACATTCAGAATATGGAAGCACAACGCCATGAGGTACATATTGCCATACAGAAACTACGGGAAGACGTTAGCCAAGCCTACAGCGTCAAGGCTAAGCAACTTGAAGAAAATCAGCGAAAACTCATCGGCCAAATTGATGCTCTAGAGCGTAGTTTTGATGACGATTTCGACGTCTTGAAATCAAAAGATCGACAGAAGATCAAGAGTATTTGTAGTTCGATGACATTGGTAGCTAATGACAGACTGGGTCGTCTAGAGACAGACAGTCTGTCAGCTCATATCTTGCTTTGTGAAGAACTGAAAGACATGCTGAAGGAGGCTACTGATCACACTTCTGCAGCAGCCATAACGAAGAAAGCACAGAAGAATAAGTTCAATCCTGCAGATGATACTCGACTTGATATCGGGAGCATCTCAGAATCAGATCCAGAGTTACAAGTCATTCAGTGTGTGGATCTACGGGATAGTCTGTTTGGGATGACCAAGTACTCTGATGACAGTGTGGCTATCGGATATGCTTGCTTTGCACGTGGTATAGATATCATTGATTCTGCGGGTAATAAGCAGCAGTACACACACATACCAAGCGGCATGAAGTGTTATGATCTTGTGTTTCAACAAGACAGGTCGTTATGCGTATCGACGAATGTCGACGAAGTATACATATATTCTCCCAATGGCTCCAAGAAATCAACCAGCATCCAGGTGACAAATGCTGGTATTTCTCTCAGACTAAACAAAAGTCCATCAGATGAAATCATTGTAGCTAACGATGAAAAGAAAGGCTACATCTATGATCCAACGGGAACCACGCTCAAACACACTGTCCCAACAAAACACCAAATCGCTGGGCAGGCATTTGCAACCCAAGCCGGTTTGATAATCACAAGTACTTGTTGGTCTTGTCCAAGCATTGTGACAGTCTACGACAGGAATGGGAATGCTGGGAAACCTCTACAAGCTCCAAGCGATGTCTACCTGTATGCTGCTGTGGATGAGCAGGACAGGGTGTATGTAGCGAGTGTTGATCGTAAGAACGGTAAAGTGGTGATCAGGCTCTATGACATTGATGGCCTGAACCTGAAGGAGAGAGTTGAGTTCAATGCACTTAATCTGACATTAAGGGATGAGTGGTGTTACTTGGTTTCCCTCTCTCCAGACTTGCTCGCTTTTGCTTGTGACAAGAAGTTGTATTTCATCAAAGTATCATTGTAATCTAAAGATGTCTCTATATCACCACTACGTAACCCATCTGCATCTCTGCTCTAGATCTACTCCATACACGGATCTTTGCTTCATATTCCCTTGTTTATAATGTCGTAATTATTCCTATAGCGTACAAACTGCTCACTCCCTCGATGATATAAAGTGTCTGTATACAGTTATAAGATTCCAATACATGTATAATGATAACATCCCGTTTCTCTCTAGAAATATGCAAATTACCCTTTGCCCTGTATATGGTGTTCTTATGTTTTGTGTCTATGCTAGAAGACATACTGAATTATTAAGAAGTTGACTAGCATAGTCCATGAATCCGTCTATCGTGTGTCCATTATCTGTATTTATGTATATAATATCATTCCTTTTCTTACAAGTACAGTCTGCCTTATTGTATCATCATTGTATTTTGCCCGCTTTACACAAAACGTACCATTAGAAAAAGTGGGGGGGGGGGGGTATTAATGAGCTAGCACCCGTGTCTGCCATTTTGAAAATAATCATGTTCGTTTGGGATTATCAGTCTAACATACATATCAAAAGTAGTTCATAATCATGCACTAAACGTAATACATGATAATGATTATTAGACATGACACTGGTCACTGAGCATGTATAATTAAGGAGCGCAATGGGCATGGCAGTTTGTGTATCATATTACTTTCGTCCGCTTTTTTTCAGACCCCTGTAATACATTGTTTTAAAATATGCCGTGACTCATGCACCTTTGATGGACGTTCATCAAAATTTCAACAACAACAAAATCTGATATGAAATGCTTAGGGGAGAAATAATCAGCTCAAAATATTTGCAAATATTTGCAAAAAAGGAAAATCTTTTTAAACAGAATCATGCCTAAAATTACTTCACCTGTCACGGCATGTAGTCAAATAAAATCAATAAGCTCTTTTGGTATGATATCAAAGAGATCATGGCAGCGCAAATATTTCTGGGGATGTGGCCAATTTTATGAAAATTAGCAAATTAATGTTTCCAATGAAATTTTGCCCAAGTCTCTGCAAACTGCATGCCTGTCACTGTTTGAATTTGTACTAGGTTATTTTTTTTTAATCATCTCCAATTTCGTTGTGAATAAGTGTGATCGTTCCTGATTCTGTTAAACAAACACATACAAATAATAAAAATGTTTTAACATCACCATTACGTGTGATTTGTAAAAGCCATCTCCATCTCTGCTCTAGATCTATTCCATACGGACCTTTGTTTCATATTCCCTTGTTTATTATGTAAACTACACACTCCCTCGATAATATCAAGTACCTGTATACACCCCTCTCCTAACTAGAAACATGTAAATTATTCTTTACTCTGTATATTTTATGTCTATGTTAGAAGTACATACTGACTCTCGCAATGCCACGTAAAGAGATAGCTTTCTTCTTATATCATCATAATTGACCAGCACGGTCTATGAATCTGTCTATCATGTGTTCAGGTTCTATGTATGAAAAGATATCATGTACATTCCTTTCGACTTCCGTTATAAGTTCACTACAGCTGTAAAAAGTTTATGCCTTATTTTATCATCATTGTGATTAGTATGCCATGAATTATATAAGACACTACAGTATCACTAAAAAATAGTTATAACGAGCAAACTGTCATGTCTATGATTGACGGATTAATGGGTTTAACGCAGGTATTATCAGAAGCATTATAATCACACTCTTAACATAGTGTATAGAGGCCTACATAACCATTAGACTTGATATTGATTTGCCGCTGAGCGATCGAGAAAAAGAGTGCAACGGTCATGACAGCTAGCCAGCTTGGTATCATGGACATGACATTTTCTCACTTATTTCTGACCCTATACCATGTATGCAGCATTGCTTGAAAATATGCAATGGATTATGTCAACCGCCTTTCAGTTATCTTTGTGCCATACATTGAAATTCACAACCGAAAAAAATCAAATATGAAAAGCTTGTGGTGAGAAATGATGAGACTGAAACTCATCTCAGATGTCATGCCTTTAGCCCTAACGATATGCCAATTAAATATTTAAACAGCTTGATAAGCTCATTTGATTCACACTGATTCATGAGAATTTTGTTGTGGTATAGTTCAAATACTTCTAGACATGTAGCAAATTTTATGATTGTTAGCAAATGGACATTAATTTTTCGGTGGAAGTCCCCGGGTGTTACATGTATGTATTCTTTTAAAGGGGGGCATCAGCTGTATGTATATGATATTCCTTCCAATGTACATTCTATAGATTTTATATATATTATTAACTATAGTTAAACGCATTTATCTTTGTGATCAATTCATGAAGTACAAAAGAACAGCTAGACATAAAACATGAGCGGACGTCGAGAAGGACGGGAACAGGGAATTCCTCCCCTCCCCACACACATACACGAGTTTTTGTAACCCTTGGAATTTAGAAGTAGAAAAGGAAGTAAAGAAATAAAGACGCCTGGGGATGGGAGGGGGGGGGGGGCTTGCTTGCTTGCTTGTATAAAGAAGACTCCGGAAAAAGCTATGGAATTTTGTTTTGTTTAGTCTTATTTGTTGTTTTTGATTTCTCTGTTTGTTTGGGTTTTTTTAGAGTTGTTTGTTGGGGGTCTTTTTTTTAAGGTTACTTTTCAGAAATGTTATGAATTTTTTTTCAAAATTTTCAAAACGTTAAGAAAGTTCTGAATGTCACATGATGTTTACAAGGGCTGATAAGGGAAAATAAAGACTGATAGATTTCAATAAAAACAGAGGCGTTTGTGATGTCTATTGAAACTGAAGGCGGAGAAAAGAATGGCTTCGTCAGCGAGTTGAGAGATGACGGGAGGAAAATAAACGAGAGAGAGAATGAGTGACAGCGGAAAATATTACATAGAATATTTGAATTAAAGAAGACAATATAGAGAAGAGCAAACAAGCAAAAATTATCAGTTATAACTTTGTTGGGTATTGGCATATAGAGTCACGGGTGGTGTAACCGTCACTATTTTGACAGGATGGGAGTGCATGACTGACGTTTTTGTCTCAAAATGATCAGATGATAGCAACTTTCACCATAATCACTAAGACTTTCATGAAATCAATTAACTTCACTAGCCTTGTGATTAAATTTGAATTTGTTTTAGTTATTATTTCTTGTCATCAAATTTTCAATATGAATCTCCCAGAAGAGCAAGCCTTTTCAGGGCACATTTTTTTCTTTCATATCCTTCAAAATGAACATAAAGGAAAAGGGAAAGTTCAGATATTATTTCTATTTTGCCTAAACTCCACCTTTCCTCACAACAAACATGGTACACTGTAGAATCCTACGAGGCCTGTTTCCACTGTCTACAAACTCCTAACATTATCTTCGAGGTTATTGATTTTATATGACTTTCAATCAATGTATCAACATGTATTATGCTCCCTCTCCTTCTCTTATGTTTCTCTCTCTTGTTACCCCTCTCCTTTTTCATCTCTTCTTTTCTCTCTTTAGTTTACTTGACTCTCAATGAATATATCAACATGCATTATGCTCTCTTGCTCTTCCTCTTCTATTTCTCTCTTTTGTTACCCCTCTCCCTCTCTTCTTTTCTCCCTTGTTACCCCTCTCGTGTTCTCTCTTACTTTACATGACTCGCAATGAATATATCAACATTACACGTATTATGCTTCTCTCCTATACTTCTATTTCTCTCTTGTCTTACCCCTCTCCCGTTTTTCCTTTTCTCTTTTTTTATCCCTCTCCCTTTCTCTCTTCTTGTTTTGAATAACTCTCAATGAATGTATCAACATGTATGTTCTTTTCTTCCTCTTCGTCTTTATTCCGTTTCTCTCTTTTTTTTAATCCCTCTCCCTTTCTCTCTTCTTGTTTTGAATAACTCTCAATGAATGTATCAACATGTATGTTCTTTTCCTCCTCTTCGTCTTTATTCCATTTCTCTCTTTTGTTATCCCTCTCCCTTTCTCTCTACTTGTTTTACACTCTCAATGAAAGTATCCAAATGTATTATGCTCCCCTCCTCTTCCTCTCTCTCTTCCATTTCGCTCTTTTGTTACCCCTCTCCCTTTCTCTCTTTTTGTTTTACACTCTTAATGAATGTATGAATATGCATATTCTTTTCCACCTCTTCGTCTTTCTTCTATTTCTCTCTTTTGGTTACCCTTCTCCTTTTGATCTCTTCTTTTCTCTCTTAAGTTTACTTGACTCTCAATGAATGTAAAATGGATTATGCTCCCCTCCTCTTCCTCTTCTAATTCTCTCTTTTCTTACCCCTCTCCCTTTCTTCTTTTCTCCCTTGTTACCCCTCTTCTGCTCTCTCTTACTTTACATAACTCGCAATGAATCTATCATCATTATAATCATGTGGCTCTCTTCCACCTCTTCTTTTTTCTTTCTCTCTTTTGTTATCCCTCTCCCTTTCTCTCTTCTTGTTTTGAATAACTCTCAATGAATGTATCAATATGTATGTTCTTTTCCTCCTCTTCGTCTTTCTTCTAGTTCTCTCTTTTGGTTACCCCTCTCCTCTCTCTCTCTCTCTCTCTCTCTCTCTCTCTCTCTCTTACTGCCTCGCCATTAATGTATCTATATGTAGGCCTATTCATCTTCCTTCTCCCTTCCTCCTTCTTCTACCCCTCTCCCTTTCTTCTTTTCTCTCTTGTTACCCCTCTCCTGTTCTCTCTTACTGTTCTCCTCTTTCTTCTATTTCCTCTCTGTGGTTACCCCTCTCTTTTTTTCTCTCTTACTGACTCACAATTAATGTATCTACATGTATTTATCTTCTTATTCTGTTCCTCCTTCTATTTCTCTCTTTTACTATATACCCCTATTCTTTCTCTTTATATCTATATTTTCCATGACTCTGAATGGATGTATATCTATATTATATCATTCTCCTCCTCTTCCTCTTTCTTTTATTTCTCTCTTTTGTTACCCCTTTTCTCCCCATATGTGAAATGACTCTAAATGAATTCATCAACATGTATCACGCCCCTCCTCCTCTTCCCCTTTTCTTCTTTTTCTCTTTTGCTACCCCTCTACTTTTCTTTCTATTTTTCTCTCTTATCTTACATAAATCTCAATGAATGTATCAATTAACATGTACATGTATTATGTGTGAATTCAAAGAGGATCTGGGAACTATGATGTTTTCTAAGTTGAAAACTACATAAATGTGTCTATCGCCCTCTTTATACAATCACACGACAATAACATTCTCGTCTTTGAGGTCAAAGGTACGTGGGGAAAACCCACTTCAAATTTTCAATTTATCGACGTACACTCAAAACCAAGCATGTTACCATTATCATTTAACTTGGTCAATAGTTGGAATACAAGTGCTCTTCCAAGCATTCAGTAAAGTAAAGCGTATTTTCAACGAAAATGGGCATTCCAGAACATCTGAGACAACCCTACACGTACTAATTTTTAGGTTGATCCTGTGTTTTCAAGACAGGAAATTAGTTTTCAGCTTCAATCAACTTATTTCTAGGGGAGAGTGAAACCTATTTCATTTCAAATACAGTGTATGAGCATTTTGTTTGTAACCCGGCAAGAAATTGGAACGTTGTGTCAATGGCTGAGAAGATTGAAGAAGAGACAGCTCCAAGCTCTGAACAGAACCTGACATGTCCACTTTGTCTTGATATCTTCGACGAGCCAACCCTACTGACTTCATGCCAACATACCTTCTGTAGGAAGTGTCTCAAGAAATATCTTGATCACATGGTCTGTCCGCTCTGCAGGAAGACCACGAAGTTATCTCCGAACCGTGTCGATGATCTCCCCATCAATGTGATAGTCAATGAACTCGTAGGAGATTACCACGCCAAGTGTGGTGGAGTTAATGCCGTCCTTGAGAAGCGTCCACAATGCACTGCGTGTGAACGTCAAAAAGATGCCGTATCATTCTGCAAAACTTGCCAGAACTACATGTGTGAGGTATGCCTGACAAGTCATCAAAACTTGTCTGCGATATTTAAAGGCCATGAGATCGTATCCATTGAGGATATCATCGAGGGGAATGTCAGCATTGGCCATCCCTCTGAGAAGTGCTCCATCCATAAACAAGAGCACAAAGACATGTTCTGCGAGGGATGTAAGATACATGCCTGTTTCAAGTGTGTGATCCTCAGTCATCGTGATCACAAGATAAAATCTCATGAAGACTTCGAGATGGAATTACAGGCTGAGGTGAGCGTCCTCTTCTTTTTTTCCAAAACTTGCTATCTGTTGATTCGTTCAATTACTCGTACAAAGATGAAAGATGAACATTAAAGAAACTTTTTAAACAATTTGATCTTAGAAAAGGAAACCAAACTTTCCCACAGAAATATCTCATGGAATAATAAGTACTACTAATAATAATGCATTATCAAAAGGTATACAACGCAAAATTTGAGACCGTGGAATGGGGAAAATCAGATATAACAATTCAAATCTAGTGATGTAGAAACTTTTTTTTTTTTTTTTTTTTTTTTTGCATGGGGGGATTAATATACAAAGTAAACATCCCTTCACTGAAATTCCCTGTGCTTTCATTTGCGTTGACAGAAAGGGGTGGGAGGGGGGGGGGGGGTCATACATGTCCAAAGACTTTGGGCTAAATATGGGCTTTAATCTCGCCATAAACTGAAAAATCGTCGGCTATTGAAATGAAAAAAAAAAAAAAAAAGATCATCGTGAAAGATCACTTCCTTCCTTTCTGTCTGTACCCACATTCTTCACTTAATTCTGATATACGGTAGTTTCATCTGTGGGAGACTAAATTCTAAGCGGACACTACTTCAGTCATGTCAATGCAGAATTCATTTCTGAGCAGCAAAATGATATCATAACAGTCGAGAGGATGAACTTGCCTTTGGTTGGAAGTGATATTACAAAAACAAATTTTATCAGGATATCATCATTTCATTAGTGATTGATGGAAAAAAAACGGTTTTTTTTTCTAAGAAACACACTGTAGCAACTTCCCATAATCTATAAAAAGAAGAAGAGAAGATATCAATGGTGACAATTGGAAAAATGACGTATGATATAAAACACATAATATCATGTATTGAAAATTTCAAAATATATTCATAGATCTAATCACTTTTCGATGATTAATTTTTCTTGAATACAGAAATCAGATCACAGAATCGACTCAACTGAATTATTCCATAAACCTGTATGCTATCAGTACGTGTCTCTATACAGTTTGTCCCAAAAAGAAATTACGATGAGCTTATAATCAATTATGAAAGGAAATTAGTTTGCAATATAAAAAGTCAATGTAGATTATGAAACTATCATAATTTATCTACCAGTCAGTGAAGACCCCGTCTGATTCGGTTCAGTAGTCACAAAGAAATAGTTTTTTTGTTGTTGTTTTTTTTGTAAAGGTCCAAGTTTGAACAAAAGGGACCCTCAAATCACTATGGAAAAATCACACTCTTTTTTGATTTTTTTTCCGCAAGGGTAATCAATATTTTCTTTTTATTTGTGCTCTGGTTGTGATGAAAACAGTTTATTTCTTGTCATAGTTCATTCTTGATGTTGTTGTTGTTGCTGTTGTTGTTGCAAATAAAGGGAAATGGATATGTCTTTCCATAACAAAATAAATCATGAATGAGTAAAGATGAGCAGTTTTCAGAATTGTGAAGATGTTGGTCATTTGTAAGTCATAAAATTCAGTGCTCAAAACAAAATTATGAGACCATTTCATTAGTGCCTTCTTTTGATCTTTAAAGCTATTTTTTTGTTTTTGTTTTTTAAACACAATCTGGGACAATCGTTTTTGAAATAGTATGGATAAATTCGAATGGATTTGTAAACTAGTCTCCAGCCTGTGAACAGGTGAACATGGTAAACAAGATATTTAGATTTTGTGGATGCCAAGGAAATTATTGATAAAAGATGGAATAAAGTGACCGATGACGCCCTTTACTAAACTCTCTAATCCTTCCTTACTATTGGACTACATACAATAATAATAAATTAACTATGATCTGATGATGATACACCACTGCAATAGCAATCATATAGCAAATTAAACCAAAACAGTGATTTCCTTTATAAACCATTTCAAGGGATCATGGGATTGTTCATTGTGCTTTGAGTTCTCCATATGTACAAGCTTGGACGGGAAGGACCTATGACTAGTGGCGGCGTTACAGGGAGGGGGGCAGGGAGCGAATGCCCCCTGATTTTTCAAATGATTTTTTAAAAAAAAGAGAAAAGGAGGAGGAGAAAGAAGAAAAAAGAGGAGGAAGAAGAAAGAAGAGGGTGGGGAACGAGAGACATGGGGCTTGCAACTATATAGTACTCCTATTGTTCATTAAAAGCGTCAATAAATTCACCTATGGGTCATCTTGCCCCCTATCAAAATAACATGGCGCCGCTCGTGCCTATGACGTCCGTTTCAAATAGTTGTATTTCTTCGTGACTATTGGACAGAATTAGATTGGGCCTTCACTGACTGATAGAGGAATAGTTATAATTTCATAATTTAACATAATTTTTCACATTGCAGAATGATTTCTTTTCATTATCGATACTTATAAGCCCATCGTATTTATTTATTTATTTTTTTTTTGGGGGGGGGGACAAACTGTAGAGCACTGAACTTTGTGAGGAAAGATTTGGAACATAATAGAAAATCATTTGATTTATTGATTCTCTTTGTGTTCGAAGCGAGGGGTTTGATCCTGACCAGAAATTATATGCAATTCGATTACCAGTCGATATCCTACATTGAGATTTTCTTGTCCTTTCTCCCTCAAAGTAAAGGAATGGTATAATAATGTACAAAATAATATGGACCATGCAGACAGCAATAGGCGTAGCTATCCTTTATTTAAAGGAATGGTGTAAAAATAACAATTCATGAATGGTTTCTTTTAAATACCACATATTTTCAAGAAATTCAAGTAATACTTAGTAAATGTACCCAAATCCTTCGATATTAACAAATCTTATCAGCGCAGACCTCATTTTCCTCCTGATATTTTATCTCGTAATATAATCATCGGGTTTTTCAAATAATAACGTGCTTTAGTAAATTACCGTATACTTTCGGTACATGTAATTTTCCCCCATAGATTCGATGAAATCCAGTTACACTTCTGTTCAATCGTTATTAGATTATTATTGAAGGAGTTTCCTTTTATTCATTTCTTTTTCTTTAACATTTATTTTTTCAGGTAAACGACCTTGTGCAGCAATGTGCCGCCAAGAAATCAGAACTGGAGAAGAACATTCAGAATATGGAAGCACAACGCCATGAGGTACATACTGCCATACAGAAACTACGGGAAGATGTCAGCCAAGCCTACAGCGTCAAGGCCAAGCAACTTGAAGAAAATCAGCGAAAACTCATCGACCAAATTGATGCTCTAGAGTGTAGTTTCGATGACGATTTCGACGTCTTGAAATCAAAAGATCGACAGAAGATCAAGAGTATTTGTAGTTCGATAACACTGGTAGCTAATGACAGACTGGGTCGTCTAGAGACAGACAGTCTGTCTGCTCATATCTTGCTTTGTGAGGAACTGAAAGACATGCTGAAGGAGGCTACTGATCACACTTCTGCAGCAGCCATAACGAAGAAAGCACAGAAGAACAAGTTCAAAGCTGCAGATGATACTCGACTTGATCTCGGGAGCATCTCAGAATCAGATCCAGAGTTACAAGTCATTCAGTGTGTGGATCCACAGGGAAGTATGTGGGGGATGACCAAGTACTCTGATGACAGTGTGGCTATCGGATATGGTTGGAATGCACATGGTATAGATATCATTGATTCTGCTGGAAATAAGCAGCAGTACACACACATACCAAGCGGCATGGAGTGTTGGGACCTTGTGTTTCAACAAGACAGGTCGTTATGCGTATCGACGGATAACCGCAGAGAAGCATACATATATTCTCCCAATGGCTCCAAGAAATCAACCAGCATCCAGGTGACAAGTACTGATTATGTTCTCACACTAAACAAAAGTCCATCAGATGAAATCATTGTAGCTAACGGTGAAAAGAAAGTCTACATCTATGATCCAACGGGAACCACACTCAAACACACTGTCCCAACAAAACACCAAAAAGCTTGGCAGGCATCTGCAACCAAAGCTGGTTTGATAATCACAGGTCCTTGTGAGATTACACCAAGCATTGTGACAGTCTACGACAGGAATGGGAATGCTGGGAAGCCTCTACAAGCTCCAAGCGATGTCTACCTGTATGCTGCTGTGGACGAGCAGGACAGGGTGTATGTAGCGAGTGTTGATCCTAAGAACGGTAAAGTGGTGATCAGGCTCTATGACATTGATGGCCTGAACCTGAAGGAGAGAGTTGAGTTCAATGCACTTAATCTGACATTAGGGGGTCCGTGGTGTTACTTGGTTTCCCTCTCTCCAGACTTGCTCGCTTTTGCTTGTGACGATAAGTTGTATTTCATCAAAGTATCACTGTAATCCAAAGATGTCTCTATATCACCATTACGTGTGATTTGTAAAATCCACCTCCATCTCTGCTCTAGATCAACTCCATACGGACCTTTGCTTCATATTCCCTTGTTTATTATGTAGTAATCATTCCTATATATAGCGTACAAACTGCTAATTCCCTTGATAATTATAAAGTGCCTGTATACAGTTATAAGATACTACATGTATAATGATAACATCCCGTTCCTCTCTAGAAATATTTAAATTACCCTTTGCCCTGTGTATGGTGTTCTTATATTTTGTGTCTATGTTAGAAGACTTACTGACTATCGCAACGACTGACTAATGCAACGCAGAGAATCATAAAGCTTTCTTGTTATTATTATGAAGTTGACCAGCATGGTCCTTGAATCCGTATGTCGTGCGTCCATAATAATGTACATAATATCATTCCTGTTCTTACAAGTACAGTGTTGCTTATTATCATCATTGTATTTTGCCCACATTATACAAAATACACCATCATCAGAAAAAAAGGGGGGTTCTTAACGAACTAGCTGTCATGTGTGAAGTTTTAGAAATCTGTTCATTTGGAGATTTTATCAGTCTAACAAAAAGGAGTTCATAATCATGCACTAAACATAATACATGATAACGATTATTAGACATGACATTGGTCATTGAGCATGTATAATTAAGGAGCGCAATGGGCATGGCAGTTTGTGTATCATATTACTTTCGTCCGCTTTTTTCAGACTCCTGTAATACATTGTTTTTAAATATGCCGTGGCTCAGTCACCTTTGATGGGCGTTTATCAAAATTTCAACAACAACAAAATCTGATATAAAATGCTTAGGGAAGAAATAATCAGATCAAAATTTGTGCAAAAATTTGCAGAAACGGGAATTCTTTTTAAACAGAATCATGCCTATTTCACTTCACCTCTAACGGCATGCAGTCAAATAAAAAAAGTGTGATAAGCTCTGTATGATATTAATGTACCACGTCAGCACAAATATCTATCGGGATGTAGCCAACTTCATGAAAATTAGCATATTAATGTTTTCTGGGGAATTTTGCCCAAGTCTATGTGAACTGCATGTCCGCCACTTTTTTGTATTTGTTTTAGGTTATTTGTTTTAGAAATCATCTCCACTTTCGTTGTAAATAAGTGTTATCGTTCCTGATTCGATTGAACAAAACATACACATGATAAAAATGTCTCTACATCACCATTGCGTGTGATTTGTAAAAGCCATCTCCATCTCTGCTCTAGATCTACTCCATATGGACCTTTGCTTCATATTCCTTTATGTAGTAAATATTCCTATAGCGTACAAACTGCTCACTCCCTCTGTAATATCAAGTGCCAGTATACACCCCTCTCCTCACTAGTATTATGTAAATTATTCTTTGCTCTGTATATTTTATGTCTATGTTAAAAGTACATACTGATTCTCGCCATGCCACATAAAGAGACAGTTTTCTTCTTATATCATCAAATTGACCAGACGGTCTATGAATCTGTCTATCATGTGTTTATATGTATGTAAATATATCATATATATTCCTTTCGTTATAAGTTCAGCTGTAAAATTTGTATGCATTATTGTATCATCATTGTGATAAATATGCCATGAATTACAAAAGATACTATCACTAAAATATAATGATAACGAGCAAACTGTCATGTCTAAATTTGGCGAATTAACTAGGTATGTAACAGAAGCATATAATCATACTCTAAACATATTGTATATAGGCCTACATAACCATTAGCCTTGTCACTGATATGCCACTGAGCAAAAAAAAATAGTGCAACGGGCATGGCAGCCTGGTATCATTGACACGACACTTTTATTCACTTATTTCTGACCCTATATACAACACTGCGTGAAAATATGCAATGGCTTATGCTAACCGCCTTTCAGTTATCTTTGTACCGTACATTGAAATTACAAACCGAAAGAAAAAAAGAATATGAATAGCTTCTGGTGAGAAACGATCAGACTAAAATTGATCACAAATTTCATGCCTTTAGTCGTAAAGATATGACAATCAAATTTTTAAACAGCTTGATAAGCTCATTCGATTCATTTTTTTGTGGTAGTTCAAATATTTCTAGACAAATAGCATATTTTATGATTGTTAGAAAATGGACGCTAATTTTTCGGTAGAAGTCCGCGGGTGTACAGTATGTATTTTTTAAAGGGGGCCTCAGCTGTATGTGTGTATATTCCTTCCAATGTATACTCTATAATCGCATTTATCCTTGTGACAAAAGTACATGAAGTACAAAAGATTATCTAAAAATATAGACATAAAGATGAGCGGAAGTCGGGAAGGTGGGGGAGAGGGGACCCCCCCCCCCCCAACGTTTTTTGTAACCTTCGGGATTTAGATGTAGAAAAGGGTGTTAAGAAATAAAAATGCCCAAGAAAGCCAAGAAGAGGGGAGGGGGAGGGAGCTTGCTTGTTTGCTTCTCAACGAATATAAAGGACTCCCGATTGTTTTTGTTTTGTCTTGTTTGTTGTTGATGTTTTTGTTTTTGTTTTAATTTTTGTTTGGGGGTTGTTTGTTTGTTTTTTATTTGTTATTTTTTCTTTTTTTATCTTTTTGTTTGAGGTTGCTTTCAGAAATGTTCAAAATGTTCAAAAGGTTAAGACAGTTCTGAATGTCACATGTTGTTCATAATGGCTGATAAGAAAAAAAATAATTATAATTTTTTAAACCGAGGCGTTTGTGGTGTCTACTGAAACTGAAGGTAGAGAAAAGAATGGTTTTATAATCAAATTCTCGGCATTACCCCCAGTGTTCAAGATCGTATGCTCGATCTGTAATGAAAATCAGTAGTTGGCAGTTCGAATCCCGCTGGTTCCAGTTTTTTCTGACTTGTGATTTTCATTACAGGTCGAGCATACAGCGATCTTTAACACTTGGAGTAATGCCGGAAATTTGTTTACAGCTTATACATTTCTCCCATTTAGCTTCTTGATTTACTAAGATTCTTGTTAGCTGGTTGAGAGATGACGGTAATCAAACGCGAGACAGAATGAAAAACAGGGAGAAAAATTACATAGAGCATTGGAATTGAAGACAATACAGATGACTGAGCAAACTAGCAATGATTATCGGCGGTAGCAGGTTTGTTGGGAACGGGCCTAAACAGTGATAAAGTCACAGATCACCACAATTTTGACAGGATGGTGGGGATAGTCGGACGTCTTTGTCTCAAAGCAATTTTCACCATAATCACAAAGACATTCATGAAATCAGTCAACTTTACTAGCCTTAGGATGAAAGTTTCTTCTAAAATTTTCACCCATTTTTGTCATATTTTCCAATATGAAGGCAAAGAGCAAGCATTTTCAGGGCACAGTTTTCTTCAAAATGAACGTAAAAGAAGGAGGAAACTTCAATATTATTTTTACTTTTGCCATTATCGACCTTTTCTCACAAGAAACATGATACAGTGTAGAAAAAAATACAAAATGAATGGTTCTTGGTAAATAGAATCATGCCCAAATGTACTTCACCTCTTACGACATGCGGTCAAATCAAAAAGTGTGATAAGCATGATATTTTTCTGGGGATATGGCCAATTTTATGAAAATTAGGAAATTCATGTTTTCTATGGAATTTTGCCCTAGTCTGTGTAAACAGTCTGCCACTTTTTCGTATTTATGTTCATTTTTAATCATCTCCAATTCCTTGTATATGTTGTTGTTCCTGATTCGATTCAATAAAATTTAGAAATAAAATTTCAATAAAAACTGTTCCAATCGTATGTATATAGACCAATTTCACGGCCGGTTTATGTATTTGGCCCTCTATCGGCGACGCCATTGCTGCTGTGGGCAAGCGCGCTAACCGCGATTGGCTCTGTGTACAAAATGAATGTAAGATATGAGATATGCCCCGATATTGTTCCATTTACTTTATTCTAGACCAATAAAATAAAGCATGGATACATGGGTAGATGAGGTATGGTCATATCTTACGGATGAAGGTCTGATGTATTTGTGTAATTTCGATGGTTTTTCAACTTAGTTTGTCAGTAAAAGTTCGATTGCAGCATAGAAGCCGTAGTAAACGGTAGCCCTAAATCTTACCCTGTTTACAAAGTCATGTTTTCACTCATTAAATTTTACGCCAAAGTACATAATGATAATGTTTCTTGACTTAAAAGTCCTTTCTGTTGATGTTTTTACCCACTGGCGACGAATTCCTTCACATTGCTTACGGAAACCTGTGTAGGGAGTACGGCTTCTCACACAAACAGGCTTCATGAGTCAAAAGCGAGTGAATTTCGCACTCAGTTAGCTTCCAATTTTTAAACTTTCTCTAATCCTTGTGGCATTTGAGCACCGCACAGCTGCGACCTGAACTTCCCTGATAATTTCTCATTGCAAATATTAAAATAAATCTGCATATACTGGTAAAAATAGACAAAAAATCGAACGAATGTACATAAAGCGCGATTGACTTGTGTACTATAAAAGTTGGAGCGCCCACCGCAGTATGTCGAACTGTATCGAACAGTCTGCTGCCCTCTTGCGTTGTGAAATTGGTCTATAACATTCGTTCTAATTTATACTCTGTAAAAAGGCTGTGCCTTCTTGCACAGTACAAAATACACTGCCGGGCAAGGGAGGAGGACGAGGGAGGAGGGTGGGGCTTGCTGACTTGCTTGTCAGCGAATTTAGGTATAAAGGATACTCCTCACGTGAAATGCATGAGCTATGAAGTTGTGTTTGCTTTGATTTTGCCAAGTTGTTGTTTTAAATGTTTGTCTTAATGTTATGTTTCATTTGTCTTGTTTTGTTTGTTTGTTTGTTTGTTTGTTTGTTTTGGGTGTGTGTGTGTTTGGGGGGGGGGTTCCTTTTCAGAAAGGTTTAGATGTGCCCCCTAGACAGATTTCCTTCCATGTTTTCTTTCTACACAGAAAGGCATGATTGGGACTACTTAATGTCATGTGATGATCAAAACAGTTGATTAAGAAAAATAAATACAAAGATTTCAACTAAAACTGAAGCGTTTGTGGTTTTTGTCAGCTGGTTGTGAGATGACGGGAGGAAATTAAAAGCAAAATAAACTGAGCGACAGTGTGAAAATATTACACAGAATATTGGAATTAAAGACAATGATTATAGAGATGAGCAAACAAGCAATTGTTATCGCAGCAAAACATCACAGTTGGTGTAATCACAATTTTTTACAGGATGGGGTGCATGGTCGACGTCTTTGACTAAAACAATAACAATTTTTACCATAATCACAAAGACATTCATGAAGTCATTCAACTTCACTAGCATTGGGATAAGTTTGTTCTGAAATTTTCAGCTTTTTATCAAATTTTCCAACATGAGGTTATTAGAAGAACAAGCCTTTCCAGGGCACATTATTTTCTTATTCCATATCCTTCAAAATGGACAATTAAAGGAAAACGGAAAGTTCAACTATAATTTCTACCTTTGCCATACATGTGACTCCACATCTACAAGACCGGTTTTCACTGACTGGTAAGTTTACAAACTCCAGACGTTATCTTTGAACTTAACAAATGAATATATCAACATGTTTTATCCCCCCCCCCCCCCCGCCTCCTCCTCCTTCTCCCCTCTTATATTTCTCTCTTGTTAACCATCTCCTTTTCTCTCTCCTTTTCCCTCTTGCTTATTATACATAACTGTCAATTATTGTATCAAAATGGACTATGTGCTCCTCCTCCCCTCTGCCATTCTTCTCTCTCTCTCTCTCTCTCTCTCTCTCTCTCTTATTCTTCATGCTCTTGAATAATATTTTAATGAAGATATCAACATTTATTATATCCCTCTCCTCCTCTCTTCTATTTCTCTCTTGTTATCCTTCTTTCCTCTCAATCAACAAAAGTGCTCCTCCTCCTCTATTCTCTTCTCCCTTTCTCTCTCTCTCTCTCTCTCTCTCTCTCTCTCTCTCTCTCTCTCTATTCTGAATGACTCTCAATGTATTATGTTCCTTCTCTTTCCCTCTTCATTCTATTTCTCTCTTTTGCTACTCTCTCTCTCTCTCTCTCTCTCTCTCATTTTCTCTCTTATTCTACTTAACTGTCGATGAATGTATCAACATGCGCTCCTTCACCTCCTCCTCTATTCTCTTCTCCCTTTCTCTCTCACACTCTCTCACTCTCTCTCTCTCTCTTCTGCATGACTCTCAATGTATTATGTTCCTTACCTTTCCCTCGTCATTCGATTTCTCTATTTTGCTACTCTCTCTCTCTCTCTCTCTCTCTCTCTCTCTCTCTCTCTCTCTCAATTTTACCATTTATTATTTTTCAACAAAATCTTTTTGGTTTTGTTACAGCTAAACATAACTTATTTATATCATAATCTCTATTACATGTACATCATGTACATGTCAACATGATTTTTATTAATGCCATTTAATGGATTCACTGCGTTTGCACTTATACATCATGTTTTTATTCAGTGCATTGAATGAATCGAAATGAATTACAGTGAACAACACTGAACCAATCATGATCAAAAGGATTATTATCGAATAAAAAGAATAAAAGACGAAACAAAGTCAAACAAATGGATGGATTAAAAGAATGTGGTTTATTAGTGAAATATCACCCCTGAAAATCGCCAAGTGATAAACACGTTTTTACTGAATTAAAAATAAAGAATCACAAAATATGAATACGAAATACTCAGTTCCTGTAAGAAAAACAAAAATCAATATTGATATAGCTATTTATGAACATACACTAGTGTTGTGTGCAGATAATGAATCGGAAGCTGTAATACTTTGATATATTGGGCCATACTTTGGAAATCGTATCCTGTTTTGATGAAAATCAATCTTTTGAGTAAAAGGTTGGACTGTGGGCTTATTAAGACGTCAAAATGAAATCTTATTCCAAACATCAATTCATAAGGACATAGTTATACCATGTATGCCATTAAACAAACAATATCTCCATTCATTTTCGGATTAACGAACCTTCGGAATAACGAACCCCTATTTCATTTTCGGAATAACGAACCTTCGGAATAAAGAACCTAACAACAATATTTCGTCTTTTTATTTCAAATTAGATGTTGACCAGAAATGTATAACTTTAGCCCTTTTTTCTCGAAATCAGCATTTCAGGAAGTTTTCCTGTACAATTCGCAAAAGATTTTCTTAAATTCAAACAAGCACATGCGATACAGCACAACGCTTCGTCATTTTATGAACCTGAAGAATCCCTTAACTGCTATCTTAATTACAGTTACATTTTAGAAATATTTGTTACACATTAAGATTCAGAAATGAAGGCAATGAATTGGAATTTTCAGTGGGAGCATTGTGGTTATATTGTTGAATGATCTTGATTCTTATAATTCCTGGCTTTGGTCCTCGCTGAGTGCTGCATCCTTGCATAAGACGCTTTACCCATGTTTGTCCCTCTCAACCCAGGTATAACCAAGGATCTGGGCCCCATTTCATGAGACTTGTTATCAAGAACAAGTCGCAGTAAATGTTATAATCTACTGAAATCCTTTCATCTGATTGGCTGTGAGTAAATTTGTCATTGAAACGTAGCAGTTGTTACTGATAGCGAGTTTTATGAAACGGGACCCGTGTAATTGCTGGAGTAATGATAATTGGCAGGACCCTGGAAGAACAGGGGCCCTTTGAAATAGCAAGGTACCTTAATTTATGGCCTGCTCGACAACTTCAACTTTATACTGGAACACAACAAAGTCGGAAATCTGTCCCGTATTGGCTGTGAGATCACCAACATTAAACCAACCTCTTGAGGAGTATACATGTGTATACTACCTAATTTCATTTACCTTCTTAAAAAAAAAAAAAAAAAAAAAATCTGTACCTTCTTCTATGGCGTGCTTGACAGCTTCCGCATGATGCTAGCCGACAGAGCCAGGATAGTTGAAAGGTCGATCAGAGTTAGGTTGAGGGAATTCAAAGACTTCTTTCTCAAACATTCCTGGTGCGAGATAACCTCGTATGAAAGGAGAATGCAACCTTGACATCAGAGTGCTTCCAGTGAATGAAGAAGAACAAGAAGAGTAAACAGTGAAAATTTGAGCAAAATCGGTCAATCTGTTCAAGAGTTATGAACTTTGAAAGTTTAAGTTAATCCTTATTATAGGATCCTTAAATTGGCAACTTTGCCAGCATCTGTGATGTCATCGTGGACAACTCTCCATTCATTTTGTACACAACATTCATCATTTTCTTTATTTTCAAGCGAAATAAAAATTCTTTTGATTTATTGTTTGAGTACGACATGACTATATCAATTCTGCAAGTATATTGGGAAGAATTATAGTGATTCCTGACCTAAAATTTCATAGAAATACATTTTTTTGAAAAATTATGTACAAAATGAATTGAGAGTTGTCCACAATGACATCACAGGTGCTGGAAAAGTTGCCAACTCAAGGATCCTCATAATAGGGATTTACTGAAACTTTCAAAATTCATAACTCTTGAACCGATTGTCCGATTTTGCTCAAACTTTCACTCTTCTTGGTCATCTTTATTCAGTAAGAGCACACTGATGCTGGGGTTTCATTCTCCTTTAACTCCACTTTACTGGCTACTTGAAGGCAGTCAGCTAGCTGATATAAATCACAACCAACTCGAAGACTAGATTTATGTCATATCTACTAGAAAACATTAGGAATTACTAAAACGAAGAAGAAGAAAAAAAAAATCATAGGAAAATGGTGTGGTACGAAAAGACGCATCGGGAAAGCAAAATAGAAAACTGTTGAATATCATATTTTTTTCCAAACACATATTGTTAAATTAATATACGATCTTCCTGCAGTGTGATCTTGGCAAAAATGTAATTCCAATATGTCACAATAGACATTTTAATGCTTACATTTTTGTATTTGGCATTCTGGACGCGTATTTTCATACGAAGCATTTTCCTAAGATATATACCTTATCGCGGATAAAATGATCCATAATTCCTCGACAATCATACTTTGAAATACGTACACTACTATTCGTCTTAAAGGCCCTGTCCCACACTACTGTTTAACGTTTCCGTCTGCCTCCGTCTAAATATTTATGGCAAATTAAAAAAAAATGTGGCCATGTACTAGCGCCGTCTGCCAATGTCTAGATCCGTCTGTAAACCAGCTGAAGAACGATTTTAGAAAGTCCAATAAACGTACGCGTTCGTTTCTCAGACGGATTCGTTCAACTTTGCACCCTAAGGTAGCAGGGTTGTACCGTTTAGGGAAGGTGAAAATTTGCACCTTTTCGAATGCAAAACTTCTCCAACCTTAAA
>JAPZVO010000307.1:32247-48458 GCA_029962745.1 Echinometra lucunter
GAAAGATGAACATTAAAGAAACTTTTTAAGCAATTTGATCTTAGAAAAGGAAACCAAACTTTCCCACAGAAATATCTCATGGAATAACAAGTACTACTACTAATAATGCATTATCAAAAGGTATACAACGCAAAATTTGAGACCGTGGAATGGGGAAAATCAGATATAACAATTCAAATCTAGTGATGTAGAAACTTTTTTTTTTTTTTTTTTGCATGGGAGGATTAATATACAAAGTAAACATCCCTTCACTGAAATTCCCTGTGCTTTCATTTGCGTTGACAGAAAGGGGTGGGAGGGGGAGATGGGTCATGCATGTCCAAAGACTTTGGGCTAAATATGGGCTTTAATCTCGCCATAAACTGAAAAATCGTCGGCTATTGAAATGAAAAAGAAAAAAAAAGATCATCGTGATGGATCACTTCCTTCCTTTCTGTCTGTACCCACATTCTTCACTTAATTCTGATATACGGTAATTTCATTTGTGGGAGACTAAATTCTAAGCGGACACTACTCCAGTCATGTCAATGCAGAATTCATTTCTGAGCAGCAAAATAATATCATACAAGTCAAGAGGATGAACTTGCCTTTGGAAGTGATATTACAAAAACAAATTTTATCAGGATATCATCATTTCATTAGTGATTGATGGAAAAGACGGGTTTCTTTTCTAAGAAACACACTGTAGCAACTTCCCATAATCTATAAAAAGAAGAAGAGAAGATATCAATGGTGACAATTGGAAAAATGACGTATGATATAAAACACATAATATCATGTATTGACAATTTCAAAATATATTCATAGACCTAATCACTTTTCGATGATTAATTTTTCTTGAATACAGAAATCAGATCACGGAAAAGACTCAACTGAATTATTCCATAAACCTGTATGCTATCAGTACGTGTCTCTATACAGTTTGTCCCAAAAAGAAATTACGATGAGCTTATAATCAATTATGAAAGAAAATTAGTTTGCAATATAAAAAGTCAATGTAGATTATGAAACCATCATAATTTATCTACCAGTCAGTGAAGACCCCGTCTGATTCGGTTCAGTAGTCACAAATAAATAGTTTTTTTTTTTTTTTTTTTTTTTTTTTTTTTTAAGGTCCAAGTTTGAACAAAAGGGACCCTCAAATCACTATGGAAAAATCACACTCGTTTTTTATTTTTTTTCCGCAAGGGTAATCAATATTTTCTTTTTATTTGTGCTCTGGTTGTGATGAAAACAGTTTATTTCTTGTCATAGTTCATTCTTGATGTTGTTGTTGTTGCTGTTGTTGCAAATAAAGGGAAATGGATATGTCTTTCCATAACAAAATAAATCATGAATGAGAAAAGATGAGCAGTTTTCAGAGTTTTTAAGATTTTCATTTCCAAGTCATAAAATTCAGTGATCAAAACAAAATTATGAGACTATTTCATTAGTGCCTTCTTTTGATCTTTAAAGCTAGTTTTTTTTTACACAATCTGGGACAATCTTTTTTGAAATAGTATGCATAAATTTGAATGGATTTGTAAACTAGTAGTCTCCAGCCTGTGAACAGGTAAACAAGATATTTAGATTTTGTGGATGGCAAGGACATTATTGATAAAAGATGGAATAAAGTGACCAATGACGCCCTTTACTAAACTCTCTAATCCTTTGTTACTATTGGACTACAGAAAAAATAAATTAACTATGATCTGATGATGATACACCACTGCAATAGCAATCATATAGCAAATTAAAGCAAAACAGCGATTTCCTTTATAAACCATTTCAAGGGATCATGGGATTGTTCATTGTACTTTAAGTTCTCCATCTGTACAAGCTTGGACGGGAAGGACCTATGACCAGTGACGGCGTTACAGGGAAGGGGGGCAGGGAGCGAATGCCCCCTGATTTTTCAAATGATTTTTAAAAAAAGAGAAAAGGAGGAGGAGAAAAAAGAAAAAAGAGGAGGAGGAAGAAAGAAGAGGGTGGGGAACGAGAGGCATGGGGCTTGCAACTATATAGTACTCCTATTGTTCATTAAAAGCGTCAATAAATTCACGTATGGGTCATCTTGCCCCCTATCAAAATAACCTGGCGCCGCCCCTGCCTATGACGTAAGTTTCAAATACACATGTAGTTGTATTTATTCGTGACTATTGGACAGAATTAGATTGGGCCTTCACTGACTGATAGAGGAATAGTTATAATTTCATAATTTAACATAATTTTTCATATTGCAAAATGATTTCTTTCATTATCGATACTTATAAACCCATCGTATTTATTTATTTATTTTTTTATTTTTTTTTTTGGGGGGGGGGACAAACTGTAGAGCACTGAACTTTGTGAGGAAAGATTTGGAACATAACAGAAAATCATTTGATTCATTGATTCTCTTTGTGTTCGAAGCGAGGGGTTTGATCCTGACCAGAAATTATATGCAATTCGATTACCAGTCGATATCCTACATTGAGATTTTCTTGTCCTTTCTCCCTCAAAGTAAAAGAGTGGAATAATAATGTACAAAATAATATGGACCATGCAGACAGTAATAGGCGTAGCTATCCTTTATTTAAAGGAATGGAGTAAAAATAAAAATTCATGAATGATTTCTTTTAAATACCACATATTTTCAAGAAATTCAAGTAATACTTAGTAAATGTACCCAAATCCTTCGATTATTAACAAATCTTATCAGCGCAGACCTCATTTTCCTCCTGATATTTTATCTCGTAATATAATCATCGGGTTTTTCAAATAATAACGTGCTTTAGTAAATTATCGTATACTTTCGAAACATGTAATTTTCTCCCATAGATTCGATGAAATCCAGTTACACTTCTCTTCAATCGTTATTAGATTATTATTGAAGGAGCTTCCTTTTATTCATTTCTTTTTCTTTAACGTTTATTTTTTCAGGTAAACGACCTTGTGCAGCAATGTGCCGCTAAGAAATCAGAACTGGAGAAAAACATTCAGAATATGGAAGCACAACGCCTTGAGGTACATACTGCCATACAGAAACTACGAGAAGATGTCAGCCAAGCCTACAGCGTCAAGGCCAAGCAACTTGAAGTAAATCAGCGAAAACTCATCGACCAAATTGATGCTCTAGAGCGTAGTTCTGATGACGATTTCGACGTCTTGAAATCAAAAGATCGACAGAAGATCAAGAGTATTTTTAGTTCAGTGACACTGGTAGCTAATGACAGACTGGGTCGTCTAGAGACAGACAGTCTGTCTGCTCATATCTTGCTTTGTGAAGAACTGAAAGACATGCTGAAGGAGGCTACTGATCACACTTCTGCAGCAGCCATAACGAAGAAAGCACAGAAGAATAAGTTCACGCCTGCAGATGATACTCGACTTGCTCTTGGGAGCATCTCAGAATCAGATCCAGAGTTACAAGTCATTCAGTGTGTGGATCTACGGGATAGTATGTGTGGGATGACCAAGTACTCTGATGACAGTGTGGCTTTCGGTCATTGGAATCCATGTGGTATAGATATCATTGATTCTGCGGGTAATAAGCAGCAGTACACACACATACCAAGCGACATGGAGTGTTATGATCTTGTGTTTCAACAAGACAGGTCGTTATGCGTATCGACGGGTAGCTACACAGAAGCATACATATATTCTCCCAATGGCTCCAAGAAATCAACCAGCATCCAGGTGACAAGTACTGCATATGTTCTCAGACTAAACAAAAGTCCATCAGATGAAATCATTGTAGCTAACGGTGAAAAGAAAGTCTACATCTATGATCCGACAGGAACCACACTCAAACACACTGTCCCAACAAAACACCAAATCACTGGGCAGGCATCTGCAACCAAAGCCGGTTTGATAATCACAAGTTCTTGTTGGATTACACCAAGCATTGTGACAGTCTACGACAGGAATGGGAATGCTGGGAAGCCTCTACAAGCTCCAAGCGGTGTCTACCTGTATGCTGCTGTGGACGAGCAGGACAGGGTGTATGTAGCGAGTGTTGATTATAAGAACGGTAAAGTGGTGATCAGGCTCTATGACATTGATGGTCTGAACCTGAAGGAGAGAGTTGAGTTCAATGCACTTAATCTGAAATTAGGGTATAAGTGGTGTTACTTGGTTCCCCTCTCTCCAAACTTGCTCGCTTTTGCTTGCTATGAGAAGTTGTATTTCATCAAAGTATCACTGTAATCCAAAGATGTCTCTATATCACCATTACGTGTGATTTATTAAAGCCACCTCCATCTCTACTCTAAATCTACTCCATACGGAGCCTTGCTTCATATTCCCTCCCTTGTTTATTATGTAGTAACTATTTCTACAGCGTACAAACTGCTCAATCCCTCGATAATTATAATTTGCCTGTAATGTATACAGTTATAAGATTCCACTACATGTATAATGATAACATCCCGTTTCTCTCTAGAAATATGCAAATTACCCTTTGCCCTGTATATGGTGTTCTTATATTTTGTGTCTATGTTAGAAGACATACTGACTATTACGATCCACCGCAGAAAATCATAAAGCTTCCTTGTAATTATTATGAAGTTGATTAGCATAGTCCATGAATCCGTCTATCGTGTGTCCATTATCTGTATTTATGTACATAATATCATTCCTTTTCTTACAAGTACAGTGTGCCTTATTGTATCATCATTGTATTTTGCCCGCTTTACACAAAACGTACCATTAGAAAAAAGTGGGGGGGGGGGGGGTATTAATGAGCTAGCTGTCGTGTCTGCCATTTTGAAAATAATCATGTTCGTTTGGAATTATCAGTCTAACATACATATCAAAAGTAGTTCATAATCATGCACTAAACATAATACATGATAACCATTATTAGACATGACATTGGTCACTGAGCATGTATAATTAAGGAGCGCAATGGGCATGGCAGTTTGTGTATCATATTACGTTCGTCCGATTTTTTCAGACCCCTGTAATACATTGTTTTAAAATATGCCGTGACTCATGCACCTTTGATGGACGTTCATCAAGATTTCAACAACAACAAAATCTGATATAAAATGCTTAGGGGAGAAATAATCAGCTCAAAATATGTGCAAACATTTGCAAAAAATGAAAATCTTTTTAAACAGAATCATTCCTAAAATTACTTCACCTGTCACGGCATGTAGTCAAATAAAATCAATAAGCTCTTTTGGTATGATATCAAAGAGATCATGGCAGCACAAATATTTCTGGGGATGTGGCCAATTTTATGAAAATTAGCTAATTCATGTTTCCTATGAAATTTTGCTCAAGTCTCTGTAAACTGCATGTCTGCCACTGTTTGTATTTGTATTAGGTTATTTTTTTGTAATCATCTCCAATTTCGTTGTGAATAAGTGTGATCGTTCCTGATTCTGTTAAACAAAAACATACAAATAATAAAAAAATGTATCTATATTACTATTACGTGTGATTTGTAAAAGCCATCTCCATCTCTGCTCTAGATCTACTCCATACGGACCTTTGTTTCATATTCCCTTGTTTATTATGTAAACTGCTCACTTCATTGATAATATCAAGTACCTGTATACACCCCTCTCCTAACTAGAAACATGTAAATTATTCTTTACTCTGTAGATTTTATGTCTATGTTAGAAGTACATACTGACTCTCGCAATGCCACGTAAAGAGATAGCTTTCTTCTTATATCATCATAATTGACCAGCACGGTCTATGAATCTGTCTATCATGTGTTTAGGTTCTATGTATGAAAAGATATCATGTACATTCCTTTCGACTTCCGTTATAAGTTCACTACAGCTGTAAAAAGTTTATGCCTTATTTTATTATCATTGTGATTAGTATGCCATGAATTATATAAGACACTACAGTATCACTAAAAAATAGTTATAACGAGCAAACTGTCATATCTATGATTGACGGATTAATGGGTTTAACGTAGGTATTATCAGAAGCATTATAATCATACTCTTAACATAGTGTATAGAGGCCTACATAACCATTAGACTTGATATTGATTTGCTACTGAGCGATCTAGAAAAAGAGTGCAACTGGCATGACAGCTAGCCAGCTTGGTATCATAGACATGACACTTTTATTCACTTATTTTTGACCCTATAAACAACATTGTTTGAAAATATACATGGCTTAAAAGCTTTCTTCTTATATCATCAAATTGACCAGCACGATCCATTAATCTGTCTATCATGTGTTTATATGTATGTAAATATATCATGTATTTCCAGTTCCTTGTAAGTACAGAGCTGTAAAAGTTTTATGCCTTATTATATAATCATTAACAGAGGCATATAATTATACTCTAAACATACTGTATATAGGCCTACATTACCATTAGCCTTGACATTGATATGCCACTGAGGGAGAAAATAGTGCAACGGACATGGCAGCTTGGTATCATTGACACGACACTTTTATTCACTTATTTCATACCCTATACAACATTGCGTGAAAATATACATGGCTTATGCCAACCGCATTTCAGTAATCTTTGTGCCGTACATTGAAATTCCCAACCGAAAAAAATCGAATATGAAAAGCTTGTTGTGAGAAGTGATGAGAATAAAGCTTATCACAAATTTCATGCCTTTAGCCCTAACGATATGCAAATCAAATTACTAAACAGCTTGATAAGCTCATTTGATTCATGACAATTTGTCGTAGTAGTTCAAATATTTCTAGACATATAGCAATTTTATGATTGTTAGCAAATGGACATTGATTTTTCGGGAGAAGTCCCCAGGGGACCGTTTCATGAAAGTTGTCAGCTCTGGTGTATGTGTTTTTAAGGGAGCACCATCAGCTGTATGCATATATGTATGGTATTCCATATACTAGTACTCCACATGTATAATTCAGTGTGATCAAATCATGAAGTAAAAAAAAAATCAGCTAAAAAATCCGAACATTAAACATTTTTGTTTTAAATGAACATTTTTTTTTAAACATGGGCTGAAATCAGGGAGATGGGGAACAGGCTGTTGTCATAAGCAGGGGCGTAGACAACGGGGGGGGGGGGGGGATGAGGGGTATGCATCCCCCCCCCCGGTTATAGGAAAGGAATTAAGCTGAATTAACATGTTTAGAAATGATAGGAACAGCAATAACAATAGTTATAATAATAATAATTAGTAATGTATTATTATCATTATTATTATTATTATTATTATTATTATTATTATTATTATTATTATGTCTATGATAATAATAATAGTTATCATCATCATCATCGTTGATGTGACTGAAATGACGATTATTATCATAACTATATCGATCGTTATTCTGATTTATGTAGTTATATCATTTAGGGTAATTTCGGTGCTGTCACAGTTTTTCTGAAGTGGTGTAACCAAAAAAAAAAAAAAAAAAAGATAAATAGCGTGATGCAAATATGCAATAATGTGTGTCAGTCCATATTCTATATTCGTTTGTCACGGTGCGTATATCTTCTATTTATGTCTGTGCATCATTGGCGTAAAATCCCGGGGGGGATGGGGGATATATCCCCCACTTTTTTAAGAGGGGGATAGCGTGTACAAATATTCCCCCTTCACTTTTTAAGGAAGAAATGATATTTGAATTAATTGTCAATAAAATTTTTAATAATTTGTCATAAACAACTATCATATGTTAGAATTTCTTTTTGAAAATGTGATTTAAAACCAGAAAAACGCTTATTTTTGGCTCGCTCGCTTCGCTCGCTCATTATTTTAGAATTTTTGTTTGAAAATGCGATAGAAAACCAGAAAAGTGGTTATTTTTGGCTCGCTCGCTTCACTCACTCATTATATAGAATTTCTATTTGAAAATGCGATTGAAAACCAGAAAAATGGTAATTTTTGGCTCCCTCGCTCGCAAGATAAAAATTAAAATGTGTGTAATGGGGTCTGTGCAGGTGTGTGCGGGTGCGTGTGTGTGTATCTGTATACGAAATTGATCCTCGATTTCTCGTGAACGGCAAATCATCCCCCCCCCCCCCCCAGGTGTAAGAACCTGTCTACGCCACTGGTCATAAGCCCTTGCATATTCCTCTTTGGAACTCGCTTCCTGGAGATCTTGTGAACTGTACATCTGCCATCTCCTTTAGGCAGGAGTACAGGAAATCCAGCTCCGGTAAAAGGGGTTACCGTTGTTTTTAGCTGCACATAGTTATCATGTAGTCTTTTTATGTGGCACTGCACATACACTGCACCGGCCAACCAAACCAGTACGAGAATACACCATATGGTGGACTGTACTCATCAAGAAAAAGATAAGAAGATTCCCCCCCCCCCTCCAGTATTATGTTAGAAGTATATATACCGACTCTCGCAATGCCACGTAAAGAGTTGACCAGCACGGTCCATGAATCTGTCTGTCATGATGTGTTTATGTATATGAACATACACTCTAAAAACAAAATAGTTAAAATGACTAGATTATGGGTCAGCTGGGTGCAATTGTTATTATCTAGTCACAAAAGTTACTATGTTCTAGTCAGAAATGACTGAGTTCTAGTCAAAATACGCCTAGAAAATATTCACAAATGACTAAAATATAGGGAAAAAAGTGACTAGTATTATAGTTGCACCCAGTTGACCCTTTCATCTAGTCATTTTTAACTGATTTGTTTTAAGAGTGTATGTATATTCCTTTCCTGATAAATACACTCTTTAAACGTTTTATGAATTATTGTATCGTCATTGTTCATTGTGTTTATGCCATGAATTAAAAACTAGAAAAAGCGAGCAAAGTGTCATGTCTAAATTTGCCGGATTAATAGTTTAACTTCGGCTGGTATAGAAGCACATTATCATACCCTAAACATAATGTATATACATGATATATAAACATGTAAATTATTCTTTGCTCTGTAGATTTTATGTCTATGTTAGACGTACATGCACATACTGACTCTCGCAATGCCACGTAAAAGAAAGCTTTCTTCTTATATCATCCAACTGACCAGCGTGGTCCATTAATCTGTCTATCATGTGTTTATATGTATGTAAATATATCATGTATTTCCAGTTCCTTGTAAGTACAGAGCTGTAAAAGTTTTATGCCTTATTATATAATCATTGTGATTAAGCAATGAATTACAAAAACACTATAGTATTACTAAAAACAGTAATAACGAGCAAATTGTCATGTCTAAATTTGGCGGATTAACTAGGTATTATCAGAAGCATATAATCATACTCTAAACATAGGCCTACATAACCATTAGATCTGACGTTGATTTGCCACTGAGCGAGAAAAAGAGTGCAACGGTCATGACAGCTTGGTATCATTGACACGACACTTTTATTCACTTATTTCTGACGCTATATACAACATTGCAATGGCTTATGCCAACCGTCTATCAGTTATCTTTGTGCCGTACATTGAAATTCTCGACCGAAAAAAAAAAAAAAATTGGAAAGGTTGTTGTGAGAAATGATGAGACTAC
The DNA here is from genome assembly GCA_029962745.1 of Echinometra lucunter. NCBI lineage: Eukaryota > Metazoa > Echinodermata > Echinoidea > Camarodonta > Echinometridae > Echinometra > Echinometra lucunter. The sequence goes on from JAPZVO010000307.1 coordinate 41,651, forward strand.
AATTGATCACAAATTTCATGCCTTTAGCCCTAACGATATGCCAATCAAATTTTTAAACAGCTTGAAGCTCATTTGCTTCATGACAGTTTTGTCGTGGTAGTTCAAATATTTCTAGACATATAACAATTTTTATGATTGTTAGCAAATGGACACTATATATTTTTTTAGAAGTCCCCGGGTGTACAGTGTATTTTTTAAAGGGGACACCAAGTTGTATGAATATGTATATCTTCCTTCCATTGTATACCCTATAATCGCATTTATTCTTGTGATCCAGTTATGAAGTACAAAAATCAGCTAAAAATCTAGACATAAACATGAGCGGAAGTCGGGAAGGAGGGGGATAGCCCCCCCCCCCCCCAACGTTTTTTGTAACCTTTGAAATCTAGATGTAGAAAGGGGAGTTAAAAAATAAAGATGCCCAAGAAAGTCAAGAAGAGGGGAAGGGGAGGGGGCTTGCTTGCTTGCTTGTCAACGAATATAAAAGGACTCGAGATTTTTTTTTTTTTTTTTTGAGGGGGAGGGTCTTGTCTTGTTTGTTGTTGATGTTTTTTGTTCGTCATTTTTGCTTTTGTTTTGGGGTTGTTTGTTGTTTTTTTTTCATTTGTTTGGTTTTCTTTTTTATCTCTGTTTGTTTGAGGTTGCTTTCAGAAATGTTCAAAATGTTCAAAAGGTTAAGTCAGTTCTAAATGTCACATGTTGTTCACAATGGCTGATAAGAACAAAAAATAAATACATATATTTTTTTTAAAACCGAGGCGTTTGTGGTGTCTACTGAAACTGAAGGCAGAGAAAAGAATGGTTTTGCAATCAAATTTTTTCCCAAACACTCCCAGTGTTAAAGATCGTATGCTCGATCTGTAATGGAAATCAGTAGTTGGCAGTTCGAATCCCGCTGGTTCCAATTTTTTCTGACTTGTGATTTTCGTTACAAATCGAGCATACGGCGATCTTTTACACTTGGAGTAATGCCGAAAATTTGTTTACAACTTATACATTTCTCCCATTTAGCTTCTTGATTTGATTCTTGTTAGCTGGTTGAGAGATGACGGTAATCAAACGCGAGACAGAATGAAAGACAGGGAGAAAAATTAAATAGAACATTGGAATTGAAGACAATACAGATGACTGAGTAAACTAGCAATGATTATCGGCGGTAGCAGGTTTGTTGTGAACGGGCCTACACAGTGATCAAGTCACAAATCACCACAATTTTGACAGGATAGTGCAGATAGTCGGACGTCTTTGTCTCAAAGCAATTTTCACCATAATCACAAAGACTTTCATGAAATCAATCAACTTTACTAGCCTTGGGATGAAAGTTTGTTTTAGAATTTTCACCCATTTTTGGTCATATTTTCTAATATGAAGGCAAAGAGCAAGCATTTTCTGGGCACATTTTTCTTCAAAATGAACGTAAAGGAAGGAGGAAACTTAATTATTTCTACCTTTGCCATAATCGACCTTTTCTCACAACAAACATGGTGCGCTGTAGAAACCTACAAGGCCTGTTTCCACTGTCTACAAACTCCTAACATTATCTAGAAATTATTGATTTTATATGACTTTCAATCCATGTATCAACATGTATTATGCTCCCTCTCCTTCTCTTATGTTTCTCTCTCTTGTTACCCCTCTCCTTTTTCATCTCTTCTTTTCTCTCTTTAGTTTACTTGACTCTCAATGAATATATCAACATGCATTATGCTCTCTTGCTCTTCCTCTTCTGTTTCTCTCTCCTGTTACCCCTCTCCCTTTCTTCTTTTCTCCCTTGTTACCCCTCTCGTGTTCTCTCTTACTTTACATGACTCGCAATGAATATATCAACATTACACGTATTATGCTCCTCTCCTGTACCTCTTCTATTTCTCTCTTGTCTTACCCCTCTCCCTTTCTTCTTTCTCTCTCTTTTTTTACCCCTCTCCCTCTTCTTGTTTTGAATGTTTCAACATGTATGTTCTTTTCCTCCTCTTCATCTTTATTCCATTTCTCTCTTTTGTTATCCCTCTCCCATTCTCTCTCTCTTATTTTACATAAATCTCAATGAATGTATCAATTAACATGTATCCAAATGCATTATGTTCCCCTCCTCTTCCTCTCTCTCTCTCTTCCATTTCGCTCTTTTGTTATCCCTCTCCCTTTCTCTCTTCTTGTTTTACACTCTCAATGTATGTATCATTATGCATGTTCTTTTCCTTCTCTTCGGTTTCTTCTATTTCTCTTTTGGTTACCCTGATCCTTTTCTCTCTCTTACTGCCTCGCAACTAATGTATCTACATGTATTTATCTTCTTTTTCCGTTCCTCCTTCTATTTCTCTCGTTTACTTTATACCCCTATTTTTTTTATCTCTACGTCTATATTTTCCATGACTCTGAATGGATGAATATCTATATTATATGCTTCTCCTCCTTTTCCTTTAGACAGATAGAGAGTAGAAGAATAAAGACACACATTGGAAAAGAGCAACGAAAGAATGATTGACAAATATTACATGGAGATAAAAACCTCCCAAAATTAAAAGGGAAAGATACACTTCACAACATCATTGGCCTCCTAGTTTGTCAGTCTTGTAGATAATAAATTTGTGACCTTCAACTTGGCATGGCGAATTTCGGGGCATAAGGGAATAAAAATTGTCGATGATATAGAGCCAATTTTATGATTATTCATTGGCCACTGAACTTGTTCAGTGGATTTGCAGTGCAAAGGCGAAAGTAATCTTTTTCGGCCAAAATAATGTATGTATTTTCATTTATTTATTTATTTATTTATTTATTTATTTATTTATTTAATTATTTATTTATTTATTTATTTATTTATTTATTTATTTATTTATTTATCTATTTATTTATTTATTTATTTATTTATTTATTTACTTATTTATTTATATTTATACAGGCACAAAAGATCAGCAAACATGCTGTTTTACATCAATGTCCTGATCACAAAGTTTATTAATTAAAATCATTCAAGGGGAGACTCTTTTACTTCAAAAAAAAAATTAATGCGATCATAATTGAATTATGACTCTGTGAAGTTTTATGTCGATAAATATCGCATCTTTTAGTTAAGTACCGAATACAGCCTGCATTAGACAGAAGCATAGTGGAAATCGGGGAGTTGGAGGACTGCGGCAGATGACTTGTCAACCAATGATTTTTAACCTTCGAAATTTAAATATAAAAAGGGAATAAGGAAATGAAAAATCCCGCAGGGGGGGGGGGCTTGCTTGCCTGCATGCTTGCTTGATCAGGCGTAAACAAGACATCTGTAAAAAAGAAACGGTTACAAATTTTTTTTCTTCTTCTTTGCCTTCTCAGAAAAAGTTCAGATATAGCCCCCCCCCCCCTCCCCCGTCATGACTATGTTTCAAGACAGAGAGGCCTATCCAAAATCCTTTGTAGACGCATAGGGAGGTTGTATCATTATGTGAACACTCTAAAAGAAGGATGTGGGTAGTTGTAGTTATCATTTTCTGTGATCTGTGACCATTCCTTTTCTCGTAATCATTGAGCCGAGATTTTTATTAGGCTATTTGTGTATATAGTTCGTTTTTTTAAGGAGTTTAGATTAAGGTTAGCGTTCAGTGTATTCAAGAATCAAATCCTACTAGGCCGTCCCAACTTTCTACACCTCTTTTGAGGATGTTTTTGCCAAAAGGACTTTTGTTGTGGCAATGAGTCGAACCCATGTAATGTGCAGCTAGTTGATCGACTTACTATCGGCTACACTAAAATACCTACACGTATTTTATTATGGAGATAATTTGTTTAGCATTGTGAGCGCCTGTAAATTAATGGCGACTGACTGGAATGCTCCCTTGGGAGTGGAGAAGGTGCATACACTGTGTGCGGGCAAGCCTGCATGAATCCGATGACGGGGTAATGTACAGCGCTAAAACACGTCTCAGAGAGATTTATTAGGCGCTATATAAATGCAGAATATTATCATGATTATTGTTATTATTAATCCGGGGGATGGGGGAACGTGCACCACCCTAGCTTCTCCCGATCTAGTAATTTGGAAGTTTGGACTTATCATGGATTGGCTGGGAACTTTTTCCCACTGCTCGTCAGCGAAATTTGTGGTGGAAATAAAAGGCACTCGAAAAGCTAAGAAAGGCTTGTTTGTTGCCCGGGGGCCACTGCCATTACAAGGTGGACACCATGCTTGTACACAAAAAAGCGTAAAAAGGGTTGTTTTTCACGGACGAGCGATGTACGCGCGTACAGTGAAAAGGGTATCAAATTGCAAATATCGGGAAAAGAGGGTATACTTTAACAACAGTTTGATTTGAAACACTTATTTGGGGTTGGGGAAAACGCGACAAAATATTTGTTTAGGCTGGTATTCTGAGATCGAATGATAATTACTTGTTTAGCATGGTGTCCGCCTTGTGATGACAGTGCCCCGGGATTTGCTGTTGTTGTTGGTTTTTTTTTTTTTTTTTTTAAATCCATGTACGACATGGTGTCCACCTTGTAATGACAGTGCCCCTCCCCCCCCCCCCCTTCTTCTTGCTTGTGGTCACCGATTTTTTTGGGGGGAAGATATTGTTAAAAGCTGTATGGACCCTTTCACAGAAATACACTGTAATCCACGAAAGTGTCTCTTCACCACACTTACGTTGTTAAAAAAAAAAAAAATGGGTGTGTGTCTCCTTCAAAACCATATTTCTGCCCATTGCATATTCATGGATCTATTCGCTATTAATCGTACGTGGGGACGATATTGGTAGTTCGCCCTCTACAGCTCTCTGTGCATAAAGGCCACCTTCCAGGTCAAAGGTGTGTGGGGAAAACCCACTTCTAATCACAACTGAATGCAATACATTTTATCAACGCAAACCCAGTCGTGATTATAGACTACATTTATTTCAGCGGACAGGGTGAACTTTTGAAAACAGGAAATACGTGAAATAACAGTCTTTTTCGTTAAGCATAAAAATTATAAAGCACTCACTCTATCAAAGCATTATAATCTCAAAGGGGCATCAGGAACAATGTTTGAGACTCCTCTATACTACATTCGTCTGTTTTTCAATTAATAGTTTTCAGCTTTCATCATCCTACGGCACTTCTGCGTGGACGGTGAAACCGATTATTACCTCTATATCATTGAGCAGGTGTTTGTAACTGGAAAGAAATCGGTAATTTGTATCAATGGCTGAGAAAATTGAAGAAGAGACAGCTCCAAGCTCTGAACAGAACTTGACATGTCCACTCTGTCTTGATATCTTCGACGAGCCAACCCTGCTGACTTCATGCCAACACACCTTCTGTAGGAAGTGTCTCAAGAAATATGACCTGTCACACCAGGATCTTGATCACATGGCCTGTCCGCTCTGCAGGAAGATCACGAAGTTATCTTCAAACCGTGTCGGTGGACTCCCCACCAATGGGATGGTCAATGAACTTGTAGACGATTATCACGCCAAGTGCGGTGGAGTTAATGCGGTCCTTGAGAAGCGTCCAAAATGCACTGCTTGTAAACTTCACCGAGATGCCGTCTCATTCTGTAGAACCTGTAATAACTACATATGTGATAAATGCCTGGATTGTCATCATTATCTTACATGCTTTGAAGGTCATGAGATCGTATCCATAGAGGATATCATCGAGGGGAACGTCAGCATTGGCCATCCCTCTGAGAAGTGCTCCATCCACAAGCAAGAGAACAAAGACATGTTCTGTGAGGGATGTAAGATACACGCCTGTTTCAAGTGTGTGATCCTCAGTCATCGTGATCACAAGATAAAATCTCATGAAGACTTCGAGATGGAATTACAGGCTGAGGTGAGGGTCCTTTTTATTTTTCATAAGTTTTCATCTGTTGACTCTCAATTTCAAGTATGAAAGATGAAAAATATATAAATAGATTATCAACGTATACAACGTGCTTCTAGAAAAGGAAACCCAACTTTCCCCAGAGAGATCTGGAATAATGCAACATTAAACAGTCAATTTCTTCTACTTTCATACGACCCCACATGATTGAATTTATGTTTTCTTTATTCTAGTCATTGGAAATTGCGTTTTCTTATCACTCCTGTGCGGATGCGATATTCATTCATATTGACATTACTCTTTACAAAAAAACGGTCTTAAAAGACCGTTCATGAGTATCTGTTCATAAGCAGCAAAGTTTCATATATTTGGTATCATATTCTAGAGCACGAATCGATGTTTGACATGGATACTACACATTTTTCATGATGTCATCATTTCTCGAGTGATCGATTTATTTAATTTTAAAAGTCGGTTTTTAAAATTCGGTTTTCCTTTTTAAAAAAAAAAGACATCGCTGCACAAAGAAAATAACAATAACGACAAAGGGGGAAAAATAGATGGCTTAATATAAAACGCGCAGTTGCATATATTGAGAAATTTAAAAAGAATGATTTCAGATAATTTTCTCGATGACATAAAATCAGATTATAGGAAGGACTCACTTGATGAATTATTTCATGAACCTATATCTCATTGATATGGGGCTCTGAGCCCTGATGTATGTGAGGAACGAGTTGGAACAGGAAGAGAAAATATTTGGATGATAATGGTATCTTGCAATGGTAACAATAATATTGTAGAATCGAATGTTTTTAAGGATAGGATGTATAATGCACATAGCTTTGACCTTGATATGGATACATGTAATAACTCAGGACGATAATAAGAGTATCAATGATGATGGTCAAATGATGCAAATGATGACGTGAAATCAACATAATGTTGTGTCAAATACAATTCGATATATCTTGAGCTAAACAGGAAACTAGCTGTACCTTGAGAGATAGTGGGTGAAGTG
>JAPZVO010000308.1:0-50000 GCA_029962745.1 Echinometra lucunter
AAAGAAGTATTTTCAGCCTATCCACTTGCATCTATTAAAAAATCGCATTTCAGAAGTTACAAAACGCTGAAAAGTTGTTACTCTGTCCGCAATTCTGTGCGAATAGTTTGATACTACGCCTACAATGATTTGTCGTGAGCCATTAATGTGGACTCTTGCAGTGATATGGATATTCTCATCCGCAAAAGGTTTGTAAATTATGTGACAAAGTAAGTTGATATTACTCTTATCACATTTGTATTTCACATGGTCTTTTAGTCTATTGATATTTTTTCATTTATTGTGATTATTTCTTTTTACATTAACCATTGTATCAAATCTAAATGCCAGTACTTTCAAAATCAAAGGTATACGTGGCATATTTTTGTGCATATAAAAGATCAAGATTTCGCTTCCTACAACATCCGCAAATTTTTAAAAAACCAATGAATTAATAACAAAAAAAAACCAACCAAAAAAATCAAGCACAACAACAGCAACAAAAAACAATATCTATGTGTGTTATTGCCAGTGTTGTAACATCACACTTATTATATTCCTAAATGTCATCCTGTAACAGTACAGAATCTATTAGGCCGAGACCTATATGAAGAGCTTGTTTGCAGATATCCATTATTTTTTTAAATCAAAGTTCAGTTATTAACGGCATTGTGTTATTCATCTTCAATAATTTGCTGTGAATAAAATTTGGAAGCAAAGTTATTATCAGTTATCAGAAACATAGAAGAGATAGTGCTTTGCAAATTTAAGTTTCCCTTGACACGTGTATAAACTCAGGACAAAACATATTGCATTTTTCTCTCAGGTTATAAAGTGGACTTATAGCAATTTCCTTTTGGAAACAAGCTTTTCATATGTAAGCACTCACTAGCTATTATGCAAACATAGCAAGAGTTATTCATATGTAAATTGCTTACAGATTATACTGAAAATTACGTTGATATCAAGCAGCACGGAAACCGCCAATCTCAATCAACAAAGTATTAATCGATTACTCTGCTAAATACATGAAAATACTCACAGGCATATGGGGTCCCATACCCAATTTGCTTCATTTTTGTACATTATTATTGCGATGTCTGGGTTTGTAAATAATAATAATAATAAAAAAAAGATCTACGTCATGATGTTCGAATGGGCCATTGTGGTAAAGTTAGCTGGATTTATTTGTTGGATAGCTGAATGGATACGGGTCATTTCATTCGCCCTTCGAGGGGGAATATGTTTGGTGAGGAATTGTATAACCTTATTCATATATTTTCAGATGTTTTATGCATTTTTCCTCGATTCATTTTTTTTTTTTTTGGGGGGGGGTGTTTTTATGCACTTGTAAGGCTTTTTTAAAAAAACATCACAAGATTTTCGGGTGATTTATGATGTAACTTTATAACAACCTATAGTGGAAAATGTGTCAGGTTTTAACTGAAATATTATTGATTTCTTGTATGGAGATTAATTTGAAAAGAGACCTTTTTTCAAAGTTTTCTTTAAAAGGTTTTTTTTTCCAGATTTCCTGTGTCCAAAGTGCCCCAACCAAAATCCCAGAAACAAAACAAAACTAAATAAAATAAAACGCTTCCTGTGCCTGTTCCTCCTACAGAAAGGGGATGTCCCCCAGTGCCCCCTACTGAAAAATAATCCTGGATACGCCAGTTGGATTTTTTATGTCTGGGGGAGTCTTTGGACGGGAGAACATTCATCCTCCCCCCCCCCCTCCTTTTAAGAGTACGATATGAGGTTTGTGAGAACAGGGCCCCGTCTTACAAAGAGTTGTGATTGATCGAATCGATCCCAAATTTGAGATTGATCTTAAAGGAGAATGCAACCCAGACATCAGTGTGCTTCCAGTGAATGACCCTGATAGCAGACTGACGTCTTTAAGACGTCATAGACTGGTGGTAAACAGGTCCACGCGTTATACGTCGTATAGACGACTAATTTACGACGTCAGTATGACCAAAATTTTCTCACTTTTTGTTTGACGATAATATGACGTATATTATACGTCATTTACCACTTTTTTGCGTCTTTTTAAGAACAGAATAAGACGTGTTTTTACGTCAATTTTACGTCGTGACCCGATTGTAATAATCGATCGTGATTCATGAATATCCATGAATGACCAGAAACGACTAAACTTTGTGGAAATAGAAAGATGACATTTGATTTTTTAAATTTTATTGCAATGATTGCACTATCGATTTAATGAAAAAAATACTATATTGTACACAATTCAGTCAATTTCATGGGCAGGTTATTTCAAAAATACATGATAAAATTGTAATTTCTAACTGTTTTTTTACAAGTATCACACTACAGGCCATATATATAGTAATGTCGATACAGAGTATCGATACAAAGTGTCAGGACTTTGAACCACAAGGTCCGGGGTTCGAATCCCTGCCGCGGCATTAATGTCCTTTGGCAAGATATTAATCAACATTTGCCACGTCTTTCGGATGGTGACGTTAAATTAAAGGTCGGTCCCAGACGTAAATAATATTTGATTGATTGTCAAAACCCAATTCGAGATAGAGAGAGCATCAGTAGTTAGGTATATGATATAGGATGTTAGGGTATAGGGACAACAGATCATAGGTCAGAACATTAACAAAGAGGGAACGCCATAATGTTGTATATATTTTAAAATGTTTTTAAGACCAGCCTTGACGTCTTTAAGACGTCTTTATGACAATGACGTAAAAAGGACGTATGGCATGATCTGAAGAGACGTTAATATGACGTGATTTTTACCGGTCTGAGAGTTTCCTTTGGGTCGTAAAGACGTCATAAAGACGTCTTTTTTATACCAAAATTACGTAAAATTAACATAAAAATATGACGTCTTATTTTACGTCCTGTGCTGTTGCAGAATGACGTCTTAAATACGTGAATATATCACGTAAATAAGACGTCTGACACGACTTTAAAAAGACGTAAATATGACGTAATTTTACCAGACTCTGCTATCAGGGGAAGAAGAACTAGAAGAGTAAACAGTGGAAGTTTGAAGAAAATCAGACACTCTGTTCAAGAGTTATGAACTTTAAAAATTTAAGTAAATCCTTGAATTCGCAACTTTGCCAGCATCTGTGATGTCATCGTGGAGAACTCTCCATTTATTATGTACACAGAATTTAACATTTTCTTTATTTTCAAGATAAATAGAAATTCTTTTGAATTATTTTTTTGAGTATGACATGGCTATATCAATTCTGCAAGCATTTTGGGCAGAATTATGTTGATTCCTGATCTGAGAATTCATATAAATCTTTTTTGGGGGGGGGGGATTATGTACAAAATGAATTGAGAGTTGTCCACCATGACATCACAGATGTTCGCAAAGTTGCTAACTCAAGGATCTCCATAATAGAGATTTACTGAAACTTTCACAATTCATAACTCTTGAACAGACTGTCGCTCAAACTTTCACTGTTTACTCTTTTTGTTCATCTTTATTCACTAAGAGCACACCGATACCTGGGTTGCATTCTCCTTGAACTCCTATCTCTTAAATACACAGTTGAGATCAATCTCAAAGCTGCGATCGATTTGAATCAATCTCAATTTGACGCGCCCAGGAATGAAGTTTATAGTGTAGACTAATGGAAGTATGGAACAAGGGTTGCAGATCAAAGAGGGGGGGGGGTGGGGTGCAACCCCCACAATTTCAGGTAAAAACGAAGAAAATGCTTAATATAGAAATAGTAATATAAAAATAACATAGGCAAGCCAGACCATGAAAACTCAGAGGGTTTCAGGGGACTCCGCCCCTGAACCGCCGACTGGAGCCTTTCATCCTTTGGTCTCCGCCTGTTTGGGTGTCAGCCCCCACCCCCCCCCCCTTAATTTTATGTCAGTTGTAAGGAAGGGTGTAAAATGCGGCGTGCGTGTGCGAGGTATCTGACCGAGTATAGGTGAATTTGTGTGAGTAATAAGACTGCTCATCCTCGCACTCGCTCTTGCTGTATCTCACTATATTTTTAATCATTGATTTGTAAGTATTCATTAATATTTGATTCGTTCTCCTTTGCTTTTCCTCGTTTCCTTTTGGCTTTCGCTTTTATGTAACACGGGTCAGAGTTTTTGCTAGGTCCTATATTGTGCTTTTTGTATTGTTTTACCATGCAAGTTTGATGTTTTTAGCAAGTTTTGTAAATATGAATGTTATTGCCAAACCCGTAACTTGCACGGTTCCATGACATATGCTCCGCCGACATTTGCTCCGCCGACAACTGCTCCGAAAATGCTGACAAGTGCTCCGCGACAATTGCTCCGCGACAATTGCTCCGCCGACATATGCTCCGAAATGACATTTTCTCCGCCGACATATCGTCCAAAAAAACATTTGTTCCGCCGACATTTGCTCCGCCGAATTAATTATAATCATCAATAAATTAATGATAATTCCACTCTGCTTCGACAATTGATATGATTATATTGACAATTATTTTTCTCTACAATCATTTGGATATTTTTGTCATAAAAGCGCTCTTCTCCTTCTCCTTATCCTTCTCCTTCTCCTTCTCCTTCTCCTCCTTCTTCTTTTCCTTCGTCTTCTTCTTCTTCTCCTTCTTCTTCTTTTTCTTCTTCTTCCTCTTCTTCTTCCTCCTCCTCTTCTTCTTCCTCTTCTTCTCCTTCCTTGTTCTCTTTGTTCTTGTTCTTGTCTTTTTCTTCCTCTTTTCATCATCTTCTTTACCATTTTCTTCCTCTCTTCCTTTTCCCTTTACACTTCTCTTTTCCATCCGTCTTCTGCCTACAAAGTTCATATCTTTTATGTTCCTATAATTGTGTTGACTATTGTATATTATGATATCTCTTTTAATCACGGTCAATGTTGTCTTCATGTCACTTGCACTATTATATATATATTTTGTAAAATCATTGGTAATTCAACCTGCTGCATGGCTGCGATGATGATACGTGAGTAAAGACCAATATTATATTAAATTATTCTCATATTATCAAACATTGTAATTTCTTAATTAACTGAATGCAGATCATAACCACACAGTGAATCAATCTGCTTTTAATGTATTCTTTTGATAATCGCAGAGGTTCATGGAATTTTGCAATAACCAGATTCTCAGCTTGTTATGTCACATTCATTTACAGTTTTTATGGCGACGCATCCCATCTACATTCTTTGTATTCCTGACGTATAAACTTCATTGCAAGTTGTTTAATTTGTATTTCGCAAATTTAGTTATTACAGCAAAGGATTCATTTCATTTACTTCCCCTGGGTTAATATCCCCCCAAATCTTTACAAACGTATGGCATGATCTGAAGAGACGTTAATATGACGTGATTTTCACCGGTCTGAGAGTTTCCTTTGGGTCGTAAAGACGTCATAAAGACGTCTTTTTTATACCAAAATTACGTAAAATTAACATAAAAATATGACGTCTTATTTTACGTCTTGTGCTGTTGCAGAATGACGTCTTAAAGACGTGAATATATGACGTAAATAAGACGTCTGACACGACTTTAAAAAGACGTAAATATGACGTAATTTTACCAGTCTCTGCTATCAGGGGAAGAAGAACTAGAAGAGTAAACAGTGGAAGTTTGAAGAAAATCAGACACTCTGTTCAAGAGTTATGAACTTTAAAAATTTAAGTAAATCCTTGAATTCGCAACTTTGCCAGCATCTGTGATGTCATCGTGGAGAACTCTCCATTTATTATGTACAAAGAATTTAACATTTTCTTTATTTTCAAGATAAATAAAAATTCTTTTGAATTATTTTTTGAGTATGACATGGCTATATCAATTCTGCAAGCATTTTGGGCAGAATTATGTTGATTCCTGATCTGAGAATTCATATAAATCTTTTTTTTTTGGGGGGGGGATTATGTACAAAATGAATTGAGAGTTGTCCACCATGACATCACAGATGTTCGCAAAGTTGCTAACTCAAGGATCCCCATAATAGAGATTTACTGAAACTTTCACAATTCATAACTCTTGAACAGATTGTCGCTCAAACTTTCACTGCTTACTCTTCTTGTTCATCTTTATTCACTAAGAGCACACCGATACCTGGGTTGCATTCTCCTTGAACTCCTATCTCTTAAATACACAGTTGAGATCAATCTCAAAGCTGCGATCGATTTGAATCAATCTCAATTTGACGCGCCCAGGAATGAAGTTTATAGTGTAGACTAATGGAAGTATGGAACAATGGTTGCAGATCAAAGAGGGGGGCGGGGCTGGGGTGCAACCCCCACAATTTCAGGTAAAAACGAAGAAAATGCTTAATATAGAAATAGTAATATAAAAATAACATAGGCAAGCCAGACCATGGAAACTCAGAGGGTTTCAGGGGGCTCCGCCCCTGAACCTCCGACTGGAGCCTTTCATCCTTTGGTCTCCGCCTATTTGGGTGTCCGCCCCCACCCCCCCCCCCCCCCTTAATTTTATGTCAGTTGTAAGGAAGGGTGTAAAATGCGGCGTGCGTGTGCGAGGTATCTGACCGAGTATAGGTTAATTTTTGTGAGTAATAAGACTGCTCATCCTCGCACTCGCTCTTGCTGTATCTCACTATATTTTTAATCATTTATTTGTAAGTATTCATTAATATTTGATTTGTTCTCATTTGCTTTTCCTCATTTCCTTTTGGCTTTCGCTTTTATGGAACACGGGTCAGAGTTTTTGCTAGGTCCTATATTGTGCTTTTTGTATTGTTTAACCATGCAAGTTTGGTGTTTTTAGAAAATTTTGTAAATATGAATGTTATTGCCAAACCCGTAACTTGCACGGTTCCATGACATATGCTCCGCCGACATTTGAACACAAATGTCGGCGGAGCAACTGTCGCGGAGCAATTGTCGCGGAGCACTTGTCGGAATTTTCGGAGCAGTTGTCGGCGGAGCAATTGTCGTGTCACCAACTTGCACACAAATAAGCCTAACGGCTGCGAGGAGCAATGGCAATATAACCTTTTTTAAATTCAATTCAAATGAATGCAAATTTAAGTTAAACCGGAAAGTTGACCCCGCCTTTTTTTTTTTTTTTTTTTTTTGGGGGGGGGGGGGTCTGAAAGTGGATTCGACTCAAGATGGTGCCAGATTATGTAACCTATTTATTCGCTCCCCTACGATTCTAAGCTTTTACTCGGCAAGTGGAATTTCGGATGAAAAAGGTTAAAAGCCGATGACCCACGCCCTGAATTGCTTGCCAGGTAAGTTTAGACGCGTCCATCTCACGTTCTGACGTTAAATGCATGTTCTAATCCAATATTAAAGTTTTAGGCGTTACTACTAAAAAAATATGTTATGCACAAATCTACACGGACTGAAGACGTAAGTTTGTTGAAATTTCCCTGCAGACAATCAACAAGCTGATTAGATATGATTTTGAAAGTGTTCCAAACAGGAAAAAGACTGTTGCACTGTCGAGCGCTTCCATGTCACTTTCCTATCCAGACATAAGCTTCAAATATTACATTTTTATGAATAAATATTGCGAGCTTAAATATGTTCTCAGTTATTATACAAACGACCGGAGAGTATAATTATAGTCCACGTACGCTTGTGCATTAATTAGGTCGTTTTTCGGAATTGAGTAGTCATGTTCGAGCAGGGTTATGTTATCCTTTATTTTCTTCAAAATCTCAACGATCAATCCCTAGAACGCAGCGTAAAGTTATTGGGGGTTATTTCACACGTACTAGCTGTATAATCATGATAATTATTTTATTATTATTTCAGGTGATTGGTATAATGGAAGTCTATTTTTTTTTCTCCCTCTCTCTCTCTTTCTTTCCAGTTGAATGCCAGGTTTGTTCTACGTCGGATCTGGACGAGTTCGATGGCTACCGCTATATTTTCTACCATGACACTGATGGCATCTATCGGACTTTCTCCGAAACGCGAGCCCATTGTCACAGCTTGGTTGGTGACATGGCCGTGATCACTTCAGCAGAACAAAATGTAAGGTTACCCTTCCCCGCCAGGCTCGTTAATTGATTTGGAAGTGTGTGTGTGTGTGTGTGTGTGTGTGTGTGTGTGTGCGTGGGGTTGATCTGAAAAGAAACTAGAGGCAAAACAAAACATTGTTATTAGAATTAGTAGCACTAGTATAGTAATTGTAGTAGTGGTGGTGGAGCGAGCAAAGCGAGCTAGCCAAAAATAACCGCTTTTCTGGTTTCAATCGCATTTCAAATAGAAATTCTAAATAAATGATGGTTGTTTAAGACAGATTATTAAAAATTATATGTAAAGATTAAATCAAATATCATTTCTTCCTTAAAAAGTGGAGGATATTTGTACACGCCACCCCACCCCCCTCTCAAAAAAGTGGGGGGGGGGGGATATATCCCACCCATCCCCCGGGATTTACGCTAGTGGTAGTAGTAGTAGTAGTAGAACCGTAGTACTAGTAGTAGCAGTATTGTAGTAGTAGCAGTAGTAGTAGTAGTAGTAGTAGTAGTAGTAGTAGTAGTAGTAGTTAGTACTGATTCAGGCACTGAACAATTGTAATGTGCAACTCAGTCAAGGTCGTTACACATGGAGACACGACAATGTTCTCAATGTTATTTACGCAGCCCTTTCTGACACAAAGGATACTCTAAATAACCTACCCAATCCTCGCCTTATCATAGATCTCAATCTCCCCAACACGCCCCACAGCCTCAACTATTCCACAAGAAGTGACTCCCACAACTGACCGACCTGACCTCGTACTGTACTGGCCCAGTGAAAGGAAGATACTTATCTTTGAGCTGACTGTCCCTGAATATTACCAAGGCCCATGAATACAAATGCAATAAATATGCCCCCCCCCCCCCCATATCCACGATATCTCAGCCCGAAATTTTGAAGTATCCCTCCTAGCTTTCGAAGTGGGAAGTTGCGGCCTCCTAACAAATCAAAAATTTCGGTCACTGAAAACTCTAATTCACATGGCCAATTCGAAAACCACAGCCTCACAACTGTCCAAGCAAATCTGTAAGATGGCAGTATCTTCATTCTCAATATTTCATGCGAGACATGACCATACGTGGACGTCACCTCCATTTCTCCGCTAATGACCAGAGAGAATAAACAGGAAATTAAGTGCCTGGTTCTACAGAGCGTTAAGCCTTATGTAATTGTACGTACGACTTTGGGGAATTTTGAAGCCAATTAATGATGTAAGATATTTTCTTTGCTATAATATGTTCCCATACAGTTCACATGAAAATATAGTTCATAATTAGCATTTTGATTTTACAGCTATGCTCTCACAACAGCTCATATGGAAATACGGTTTATAAGTATTACATTTTTACAGCTATTTGTCATAACATATTCCCAACAGCTCGCTCGTATGAAAATATATCTTCTAATTTGTACTATATTTTTACAGCCGACTCTCCATGCAATAAACAGTGATCCGTCGTGGTAGATCCTTTCCTCTTCTCCTACCTTTCAATTCCCTTCCCTGAATTTTGTCAACCTTTCCATCCTCCCTATCCAACGCCCCCCCCCCCCCCCCTTCACTTTCTCTCTCTCTCTCTCTCTCTCTCTCTCGCTGATTACTTTCCATTTCAAACACTTTCTCAATCCTCAGTCATTGTTACCCAACATCACCTTCCTTTTTTTCCCCTTTACTTGATAATATTTACCCTATTACAATGGCCAAACACCTCCAGCTCATTATGATTTAACCCATTTTCAAGGTGTATTAATTTAATTCGATTTGTACACCTGTTGGCCCTGCCTGATCACAAAATCATTGTCCTGGGCCTTATGAATATTTGTTGTAACTGTATTTAGTTTTCACAATGTGAAATATTATTTTGTGTCATATATCTATCATGTCTATTGTAAGTTATGTATTCTTTACTGATGTGATGTTAATTTTAGTAATAGTAGTAGTTGTATTAGTACTAGTACTAGTACTAGTAGTTAGTACTAGTTTGGTAATAGTAATAGCAGTAGCGCTGTCATAATTATCGTTATCATTGTGGACTATTCTATGAACAGGAATTCATAGCCAGCAGGCTAACGAGTAATCCAGGCGGAAACTACTACATCGGGTTGCATGATATGGACGACGATCAAGTGTACACATGGATCGATGGTACATCGCCAACGTATGTATTAGTCGGTTTGACAATCTACATACCTTTGAAGTTTTTTCATTGATTTAGGTTCCTATGTGGCTTATGAATATTTTTAGCTTGGTTGCCCAAACAGCAACTTTCAGCACTTTGCACGATTTGTAAATTGATATGGAAACAGGATATGCCACCCAAGACAACTTACACAGAATGTGTAAACTGAACTACGTACTAATTGTGCATGTGCGGTGATACGGAACTTTATAGCGTTGTCCATCTTGTGAATTCAACCTGTAGTGAAACGAAACGGGATACACTGATGTGTGATACTTCCATAAAATGGGACTTTTGTAGAGATGTAGAATAAAGTTAAAACATTATTTTTGCAATTACAAGTCAGGGTTTAGTACTAAAAATCAAGGAAATGTCAACTTCGTTATCAAAAAATGATTGAAAACTTAAATTACTACTCTTATCATTCATTAAGAATGGTACCAGCAGAGGTATATTCTTAAACGCCTATTTGCTTCTAAATTGTTTACTGCAGCCATATTGTAGTCAAAATTATGTAGAGTTCACGCACAGAATCACATACCAGTGGCTGAAAATTTTTGGCTCTAGACATTTTCACAGAATAGGCCTACAAAGTCTTATAATTGCATAGAAACCATTATGCCCCCTATGTGATTGTAACAGTCGTATCATAATTTTTTAAAATCCGTCTTTTTCAAATGTACAGTTGAACTGGAAATATACTTGTTGTTATAGGGTGTTCAGTAACGAAGATGTACTCCAAAAGGAACTTAAACAATACAAGAAGGCCACCAAGCTGCTTGCGCACATTATTACCGGTTCATTAGGAGCAGGCCTACTCTCATACTAGGTGCAAAATGCACTCATAGTTGTTCACAGATAAGCAAGTTAATATTAACATGCAGAGGCGTCGATCCATATTTCGGATTGGGGGGGGGGGGGGCAAGACGACCAAGCGGAGATGAACCCACGGCTACTATTTGTACACACACACACCCTCACATATATACATACATACATACATATATATACATACATATATATATATATATATGAAACATAGGCCTATATCAACGTGAAGCATTTTCAAATTGGGGAAATTAGGCAACTTGCTATGTGAACCACCCTGTGCTTTTTTTTTTTCTTTTTTAATTTTCCGAGCGAGCGAAGCGAGCGAGCAAAAAATAACAATTTTCTTGTTATGAGAGAAGGGTTTAGTTATCATATAGGCATAAATGATACCTAATATATATGAATATGGTTACCTCGCTGCCAGATATGAACTCTACTTTGTCACATTGTTGGTCCATTGTTGCTGCCCCCCAAACCACTCTGTTTTTTAATATTACGAGCGAGCAAAGCGAGCGAGGAAGCACACACTGTTTTTCATGGTAGATGTAGTAAACCCTTCGGCAAATTACGCCGTGAGCCAGTGAAACATCTACATTATCTATTCGGTCTCATCTCACCGAATTCATTTGCTTTTCAAAACCATTAATATGAAACCAGCGAGCGCAGCGAGCGAGGAAAAATATACCCTTTTCCATATGATAGAAGTGTTATTTCGTCATCATGATAATGTGATAAAAATGTGATCTGCGCTATACAAGAACGGAATATTATTATCATCATTATCATCAGAATACACTATAAACCTGTCATGCCTGTATGATCTCTAAATAATACATCCGATCACCTGTGTGCCGAATGTGACACTGTTCTAGCTACCTCGCTTGCAGTCCGAATCTATTCTGTTTCTACCATAGCGAGCAAAGTCAACGACTGACCCCGGCAAAATTATATGGATTCGTCCCAAAATCTTTGTCAACCACCTTGCTGCCCAAATATAATAATATTTTGGAATCTCGCTGCTATAATAAGCTACTTGCTGCCTGAAATCATCTTGTATCTAGCTTTTACCAGCGAGAGTAACGAGCGAGTTAACGAAAAATATGTTTTTGTTTTGCGGTTTTTTTTTTTTTCTTTTTTATCCAGGCCGTTGTCTCCTGAAAGTTTATCTATTTTTAGGTCAACTGGCCGCTCGATTTCTAGGAGTGATATCTTGTTTGGTTATATTATTTCCTATGAGTAGAAGAATAGTATAACATTAGATAGAAACACAAGACGCAAACCGATTTCCTTTCATAAGAATAGTAATTATCATCGGCATTGGTAAAGATAATTAAATGCGAGCGAGCGAAGCGAGCGAGCGCTTTCCAGTTTCCCATTTTCTTTCCCTTTTTCTTGTTTTACGCTTTTATTTCACTTCCTTTCTTCCTTTTCATTTTTCTGTTTCTTTTTTCTTTTTCCTTTTTTCTTTTTTTTTTTTTGGTTGGGAAATTATTTGGGGGGGGAGGGGCAAAATGATATCTTTGCCCCCCCCCCGAATTTTCTTTGGGGGGCAACTGCCCCCCTGCCCCCCCCCCCCCCCAGGATCGACGCCTCTGTTAACATGATTCTTAGTACGAAAGCGTGATTTCTAATTGCAAAAATAACGCTGCAATGATTTTCATGTCCCACTAACCCCTAATTGGATGTGCATCCATATCTAATTGTGTGTATTAAGGTCGTTTCTTTTTATCACAGGTTGCATTCAAGAGATGGGCAACACTATTATAGTTCCGTATCAGCGCACAATATCACAATAAGCATGAAGTTCAGTTTGAACATTCTGTGTAAGTTTTCTTTCTGCTGTATAACCTGTAGCCTATGCATACAAACTTATGCAAATTATTGAAATTGCTCAGAGTTGCTGTTTGAGCAACCAATCTGAAAATGTTCAAAGACCACAAAGGATCATAAATCAGCCAAAAAACTTCAACGGAAAGAACTGGGTTACACTGTTAGCTAGATAGGACTGTCAAACCGACTATATCGTTTCCCGGGACTTGTACTATTAGTTTTCCCGCCCATTTTTGTCACCTTTTCATTCGATTCCATCAATTTTCAATTCAAATTCGTCCTGAGACAGAGGCGTCGATACATTTTTATGATTGGGGGGGGGGGGGGGGGCAAGACAGAAATTATTGTGTTCCAGTCAAAATATGACTAGAAAATAGTATTAAAAAAAACCAAACAGACAAACAAACAAACAAACAAACAAAACAAAACAAAAATAAAAAACTAGAGAATAGTGAAAAAAAATAGCTAAAATAATAGTTGAACACAGCTGACCCTTTCATCTAGTCTTTATGAAAGACCATTTCCTCTCCCAGATGAAGTTCCTTTTAATAAAAATAATTTTAAAAATCGAAACAAAACAGTAGAATTTTGATGAAAAATGGATGCAAAACAAGGAAGTTATGAATTTTCAAAGCTTGACAATTTTTTCGCAAAACAGTTCTTGAACAGTTGATATGAATATTCAATGAGTGAATTGATGATGTCATACACTCACAATTTTCCACATATATTATATATATATATATATATACACCTAAATGACAAAAATTCATATTTTAGCTAGAAAAATGTAAAATTTGTCTTAAAGCCAGAGCGAACTGGCACCATTGTATGGGATTTTGAAATAGCGCCCTCTCAGTCCTAAACTTCTGATTTTGTCCCCTTTTTGCTCCCAGCATGCTCTGTTCTGATCAATGAGAGCTTTATTTTTTTAGTAACATCTCTTAAAATGTATTTGTATTCATACTAAGGAAATTCACGAAAAGCTACCAAGGATATAATGTTTCTAAGGGTCTCTGGTTTTGAGTAGCCGTAAGTTGGCGCTGTTGTAAATACATCATAATAAGGGTCAGTTCACTCTTGCTTTAAATGCTCTTACATACATACAAAATGGTATTTAGGCTAGTATGTGTAGACATGATGGATGACTTTTCAGTTTCAGGGGGGAAAAATAAGAATTTTCTGACATTTTTGTATAGATTGTTATGGAGTTTGTTTTTATCAACCTTTCCAAATTGCTTGGAGACGGTTTTTCTCAAAATTTTAATGCATGACCTGAACGTACCTCTATCTCAAAGGTATGAAAACTGGGATAAAGTCCTCTACACTCTCTCTGCCCCGTACTGTGCAGTCATAAGATCAGGAAGAAACATAGATGACCCACCGTATGGTAAATGGAACAGGGTAACTTGCACTTCCGCAAGGCGTCACATTTGTCAAATACCCATTGGTAAGTAAATGCATAACTTCCAAATTTAAATAAAACCTGCGAAGGCCGATGTTGTTAGGTTTTTTGTTTTTTGTTTTTTTCTGTCTTTCTTTCTTTCTTTCTTTTTCAATTACAATGAGAATACTCCAGTAAAGAATAGGATATACCAACATGATTTTATGTTCATCAAATAAATAAAAGAAGTTTTATCGGGATATTTCATTCAATATCCGCCACAGCAATAACACTACAGTTTCCTAGGAACAGTAAAAGAAAAGGAAAAAAGAAAAGAAGAAGACGAAGCTAAGACGAAGAAGGTAAGGAAGAAAAAAGGAGAAGAAGAAAAAAGGAAAGGTGTAGAAAATAAATTGGTAACGGAGTATCAACGAGTTTTTCAAATCACATTGCAAAACAGATCATATCAAAGCTGACGTATTCCCTTTCAGATGGGTGCAGTTGGCAAGAATTTGGTGAATCTCAGTTCCTCGTCAGAGCTGGACCTTTAGGAACCATAGAATCTGCCCGAGCAACATGTCAGAGTTACGGCGGTGACTTGGCTATGTTGAAAACAGCTCAAATCAATGTGAGTTTCTCATTTATTAAGTAGTTGACGACCTTATGTTACAACAACTTGGGTGGAAATCAAGGGGAGGGGAGATACCCCCTTTGGTAGTCTAAAATACATCATGACATTTAGGAGTAAGAAAAAAAAACACCTCCCCAAAAGAGTCTCCCCAAATCTGAATAACTTCTTTTTAAAAATTCTCAACGAATTGTCGATAAAAGAAGTACCAATTTTTACTAGCAGGACATTTTAGATCTGTCGCTCCCTCTACAGTTGAACACATATTTCTTCCCATCCATCATCCATGTGATTCGATTTTTGTTTACATGTATGCATTATATTTCATTTAGACTCTTCTTGTGCACTTTTCTTGCTGGTATGCCGGCAAGGTCGTGTATATTTTTGGTAAGCCCGCAAAAACTTTTCGTCAGATTTCTTTGCCTATGAATGATAAGTGCCACTATGAAAATGAGGAAGTATTTTGATCGGTTGCTCATAGACTGAATTTGGCTGCGTTTCTGTACACTCTTACAGGATTATATCAGAGGACTGATCAGAGGATCGTCAAGTAACAATACTTGCCACTTGTTTGGTCTTCGGAGGCAGGACGATGGGAATTTTAAGTGGCTTGACGGCACTACGCCCCAGTAAGTTTATTTGTTCAATGAATGTCAAGTCAAAACTACTTATTATAACTATTACTGCTACTCTCCTCTAATGTAACTTCCTATTTCTTTACTTCCTTTCTTTCCCCTCGCTCTCCCTTCATCTTCAGTCGTACTCTTTCTACAGTGATTTCCCGTTTTGCATCGTATTTACATTCAGTTCCTTTGATATATATTTTTGTTGTTGTTGTTGTTTGGTAGAATTTCTTTCTAGTTTGTAAATGTTCACGTTTGTCTCAATGTCCTTGTTTCACAAGACTTCATGGAAAACTCGAGTTGGGGTTGGGGGTTGGAGGTGTTTCTCATAGAGATAAGTTTGACTTAAAGTCGCACTTAAATTCTTAGTTGCGTACTGTATTTTACACATCTTCACATTGGTGAGATCATGCTCAGGGGAGGCGCGCTATTTGGGAGTTTATCAATAGGATTATGCGTTATAACTTACGTTATATTTACTCATGACTGTATTTCAAACTTAACTCTATGTGAAACACCCCCGAGGTTACCCAAATGAACTGTCCAGTCTTTTTAATAATGTGAAATAAATAAAGAAATTAATTGAATAAATAAATAAGTAAATGAAAAAAATGAATTAATGAATGAACAAATAAATGAACAAAGTAATAGGGGAAATGTATTTTGTCCCAAACATTAAGGATTTTTAGATATGGGGAGAAAATAAGCTCTACTAGAGCTGGGAACTCCATGAAATCAAAAAGATAATGATACAATCAAACTTAATGGGACAGGAAATATGCCTTGAGGCTTAATTGGCCTTATTGTAATTACATTATTGAAGCCAGGTATGGAACAGCCACCCAAAAGGAAATGAATCATAACGAAATTTTTTATTGATATGATCTGCATACATAGGCTAATAACTTATGTGTAAAGGATAATGGGTCATTATGAATAAATGAAACATAAAACAGATCCGTGTGGTAAGGGAATGATTACATGATTACCGACTTGAATTCCCTAGCGATGGAACAAACTATTAGATTTATAATTAAACGCCCCCCCCCCCCCCCATAATTACAGAGGGTCCACGGAGGATTGATAGTGTACAGAGGTCGCTAAAGCGTTTACCCGTCGATCGTCGGTTCGAATACCCAGGGCGGATCCCATAAGCCTGCGCTGTTTGTTTACGTGCCCATCCCCCTGTTTAATAGAGACGCGGGCCTTTTTTAACAACGTGAATAACACTCAGTCCCACGGACAGGACGTTAAATATAACCCACGAAAATTACACCTGGGTTCTATTCTTCTAAAGGTTTACTGACTGGGCATCTGTAACTGAGCCCGATGAGCAGAGTGACTGGGGCTGTTTAACATCATCTTCTGATTCAGGATGGCAAGGCCGATCATCTGATGCGGAACTACCGTTCATTTGTGAGCGGACCCGATGTAAGGAAACTATTCCGTGCGCTTGATATGTAGATTAAATACTTCCAAGAATGATTTCCTGTATAATGTAAATCAGGTTTTTTGTTTTAGTTTCGTTCGGGCTTTTAGTTGTTTTTACTTTTCAAAGAGGAGTATCCTAATCACACCTCCAAGTCTAAATAGGCCTAAATGCATTCCACAGCGTAGATCACTAGATGTATTCCAGTTTTCGGTAATAAAGACAAAATTATTCAAAGCATTAACTTCTGCTGTTATTGATTTAGCTCAAAGAATTAAAATTGATTTGTTTCATAGGAAATTTCAGTAAGTGGCGTCATAGGTGGCGATCCGGGGGAACGGGGGTACGTCCCCCTCCCTTCGATTTTTAAAGCTTAATAATTTGTTTTACTATTTTGAGTGAGGTGACCAAATATAGGCCTACTGTGTTTTTATTGGCAAAATAAGCATGATAAGGCTTCTTTATCATAGCAAGAAGTAGCTATTTTGGCTGGCTCGCTTCGCTTGCTGGCAAAATAAACGAAGTATGTGGGTGTGTGCAGGCGGGCGAAGGGATGTGTATACTCGAGTGTGAGCAATACATTTTGGCAAAATGTTTTGATCATCCCCCTTCTTTCCAGTCCGCGAAACGGATTGAAATCGCCGGCGCTGAATGGCGTCATGCAGGCCTAGGAGATCTTGAGCCATCCACAGTATGAAGTTTTCCTTCAAATTGAATTGAATCCCCCCCCCCCCCAAAAAAAAAAAAAAAAAAAAAAAAGTGGGAGAATAATCCGGGGAGAATATCTTTCAACTTAATCCCACCGCGCACTACACGATCTGTCTGGATCCGATTTTGGGGGGAAAATAATTGGTACAGTATTTGATATGAACATTCAAACAAGGAAAAGCTTAGGCCTACTAACCAAAGTTTTGAATAGTCGTATGAATACGTAAGTTGAAACTCCGGGCTATTGTGAGTCTCCTTGTAGGTATAAAAGCAAAGTCACTTCCGAATTGTAGCGACCTTGCGATCGGCAGCGATTCGAAGCCGTTTTGGCATTTGCTCCGACCGAAAGGCTTGCAGTTAAGCAAAATTTCTATTTTAGTATTCCTATATTAATTCCGAACCCCAAATAAGATAATAATTTACTAGTTTAATCTTTCATATTTAATGCATAATGCCATTTGTTCCAAAATCTGGTCGCAGTCGGATCGCATCGCATAGTGTGCGATGTCTTAAATTCGCGGCGCCATTCTTGTGAAAATCGCAAATCGAAAGTCGCCTGACTGGAAGGACTAATGTCTCATAAGATGACATCGATTTAATGTGAGATAGCGCCAAAGTCAATTAAGCAGCCTAATTAACCCCCACCTCCTAAGGAGCGTTTCATCAAGTGTATTGACAGTGACTTTTACCGACAACTATTACAGGCTACTGAACTCCTTGCGTCTGTTTGGCTGAGAGCATGCATCGTCAGTTAAAAATCACTGACAAGATACTTGATGAAACGCCCCGAATCTGCTCACTGTATACGTACATTTACCATTGCAGTATTCCCTGAAAGCAGTACGGTTTCTTATGGACAGTCAGCTTACTTTATCTCCCCTCCTTGGCTGGAGCGGTCCTACTCGGATGCGCGAAGTTATTGTCAAAACCACGGAGCTGAGTTGGCATTGATCAAGTCTGAAGATATTAACGTAAGTCTTTTTTTTTCAACATGAGCAATCGTAATGATGCTGAAAATGATTACCATAATGATATCAATAATAGTAATAATTGTATGTTTGTAAAAAATAATGATAATGATGACGATAATAATAATAATGATGAAAATAATAATAACAATATTGGTGATGATAAAAGTGATTATAACAATTATAACAACAATAATGATGATAAAAGTAATAATGATGGTATCAGTAGTGATAATATTAATGATGAAATACAAAATATACTTAATAATTGTAGCAAAATTATGATGCTACTACTACTACAACACAGGTTTACCCATTATTGGGTAAAATGATCCCAAATACTGTGTAAATTTTACCCACTGTTCAGGGGCGTAACAGGTACCTGTTATCAGGGGGGGCAGAGCCTAAAAATTTCCCGGTAACTAGTCTATGTCTAGAATTTGTGGCGTAGCTGGGACTGCATTTTTAGGAGGACGGTAGTGCTCCACCGGCGTAAATCCAATTTGAGGAGTGGGGGATTAAAAACTTTTTTAACGATTTTTTTCCCTCTCACACACATTTTGATATCTATTTTGCGAGCGAGCGAAGCGAGCGAGCCGAAAATAATCACTTTTTTGCTTTTGAATAAAAATCCAAAAATATGACGAAAGAGCGATGCGAGCGAGCCAAAAATAACCACTTTTCTCGATTTTAATCGCATTTTTGGATGGAAATCCTAAGATTTTGACGAGCGAGCGGAGTGAGCGAGCCAAAGATAACCACTTTTTTGTTTTAGTAGCAGTTTCAAATAGAAATTCTAAAATATGATGATGGTTTATGACAGATATATATTCAGAATTTTTACTAACTGATTAATAATCAAAATATATTTTCTTCTTTAAAAAGTGTGTCTGCATGGCGGGAAATTTGTACACACCATCCCCTCTCTCCCCCAGGTGGGGGTGATAGATCCCCCACCCCCCGGAATTTACACCAAGAGGGGAGGGTGCAGGGAAGGGGGAGTTTCCCCCCTCCCGCGCGAAGCACGGAAGCTCCGACGTTTCTTTGCATTGTTCGTCATCGTAATTAAGTCTATCTTCTGCGGCGCAACTAGGTTTTCATTTTAGGAGGACGGTAGTGCTCCCTAGGAGGGAGGGTGCAGGGAGGGGGGAGTTTCCCCCCTCCCGCGCAAAGCGCGAAAGCTCCGACGTTTTTTCGCTGTCAGTTCCCGCTCTTCTTACGCTCTCTGCCTGTTATCGAGGGGGGGGGGAGTGGGCATACCCATAGCCAAAAATTTCCCGGTAATTAAGTTTAGAATCAGTGGTGTAGCTAGGATTTTCTTTCAGGAAAACGTTAGTGCAAAGCGCACTCCCTAGGCATGCTAGGGGAAGGGTGGAGGGATGGTGATTTTTCTCTCCCGCGCGAAGCGCGGAAGCTCTGACGTTTCTTTGAATTGTTCGTTGTCTGTTACCGGTCTCATACATTTTCTGCCTGTTATCCGGGGGGGGGGGCAGAGCCGAAAATTTCCCGGTAACTAAGTCTAGAAATAGAATATGCGGAGATAAGCCCGCACCGCGAGTTGCTTGTTGCGAAGCCTTTAGCGGGTGGGGCCCAGGGTTCTGGCTTAGGGGACCTGATGGGAGTCTACAGGGAAAGCCACTGCGGTTGTCCAGGGAGTGGAGCACCGGGAAACTCCGGGTTTGGTACTAAATTTTCTCTCTTTTATTTATTTATTTTTTTGTTTCCCTTTGCTTTCTTCTTTTTTCCCCCTTTCCCTCTTTTCCCTCTCTCTCTCTCTCTCTTTCTTTTTCCCCTTTCTCTTTCTTTCTTTCCCGTTCTCCTCCTTTCTCCTTCTTTCTTTCCCTTTCTCTTTCTTTCTTTTCCTTTCTTGTTCTTTCTTTTCCTTTCTTCTTCTTCCTTTCCCTTTCTCCCTTCCTTTTTCTTCCTTTCCCTCCTTTTCATTTTTTCCCGGTGGTTTGGTATATTTTCCCGCTGAAATCCTTCAGGGGGGGCAGAGTGCCCCCCCTGCCCCCCCGGCTGTTACGCCACTGCCACTGTTGCGTTAGAATTTACTCGGACTCTAGTCCGCTTGGGCCGGACTCGGACTCGAAGGTTCATGACTCGGACTCGGACTCGGACTCGAGGCCTATGACTCGATGACTCGGCGACAAGTCCGGCACAAGTCCGGGGAATTTTGGCGCTAATGCGATTTCGTATCCAAACGGATATCTCATTTTCCACTTGCCGAAATTTCATCAAAATTTCCCACAATATTTTCAAATATCGAATCACTTGCATAAATTTCAGCGAAATATGTGTTACACACACCCGTTTTCGCAGTAAGTGAATCAGTGAGGTACGAGTATCGCGGTCTGCAGGCATAGCGCCACATGATGTGTGCATGTTTAAGATGGATGGGAAAAAAAATCATGCAGAATCTGGACTACCGTCATAGAGCTGTATCTCAACTATTGAACCATTTTCTTCAGCGTATTGCTTTTTCCGGTTGTTAGTTTTCTGATTTGTCAGGATTTTATCTGGACTTGATTGAACTGTTTGAGCATGTCTTCGCAATAAAAGATTATCATAATTGGACACAAACTAAAGTCAACTAGACCTACATAATCTTGCATTTATTTTGTGCGTTAATATTTTTTAATTCAATGATTGTTGATTCATTTGAATTGATTCTTTAGTAAGTACAGATATTTTAAATAAGAAACTTATTTGTAATTGATTCCTATCCCAGGTTTAACAAAAAAAAATTTATAAGGCCTAGATCAAGGCAACTGGAACTGGTACCAGTTAAGTGAACCAGTTGATTCCAGTATACCAATTCAATATGGGAATTGGTATACTGGAATCAACTGGTTTCTACTTGAGAAATTTCAACTGGTGGTCCAAGTTGCAATACCAGTTGTCAACTGGTAGACCCTACCAGTTGAAAATATTGGTTCAATTGGTACCAGTTGGGACCAGTGTACCAATGTACATATTGAAACCAGTTTATTTTACTGGAATGAACTGGTATCGGTTAGGACCAGTATACCAATTTCCATATTGAAGCCAGTTCGCTTAATTGGAATCAAGTGGTACCAAAAGGACCAGTATACCAATTTCCATATTGAAACCAGTTCACTTAACTGGTATCACCTGGAACTAGTTCCAGTTGTTTGAACGGGTCCTTACTGGATTCTTTACCTCACTACCAGCAGGAACCAGTTATGACCATTTACAACCAATTAGCTTCCAGTTATGAAACTTAATTGGTAACTGGTACTAATATTATACTAATTGTTCTAATCATGTTTGTTACACTATGAACATGACCAAAAGCGGACAAAATAAACAACCCCTCATTCTACCCTTCACAATGGTTCTGGTAGTCAAAAGAACATCCCTTCACAGCTATTGTCTAAAATATGTGAAACAGATGCTACATGCATATTCACCTGGAACTACATGATTAAACATAATAGCTGTGAAGGGATGTTCTTTTGACTACCAGAACCATTGTGAAGGGTAGAATGAGAGGTTGTTTATTTTGTCCGCTTTCTTTGTCCGCCATGTTCATAGTGTTAGTGCATTGCACAATGACACCTATATGGAAATACTGGTTTGCCTCCAGTCTGTCCAATTAATGTAAAGGACAAGAAGACTTGCATGTAGATAATAGTGACAAGTCTATTCTTCATATAATTTGTATGCACTTTAGGTTCTGGTTAGCATTTCCTCGTTCACGTTTGATTACCCGTTATTGATACAAACTGATTTAATGTCATAATGATTGTTGATTTTTATGTTGTATTTTGGAAATGTATTACACAAGACTAAATAATTAGTGATTAAGAAATATGCTGACAATTCAAATATATTATAGGTTTTTCCGGTCAATTTCATGATTTTGTCATTCAAGTTCATATTCCGAGCATTCAATTTTTTCGCATTTCACGCTCGCAGCTCTGAAGCGGCTTTCAAATTTATTCAGGGTCATTCAGATTCACTATCTGAGCAATCAATTGTCCATTTGGGTCATTCAAATTCAGAGTAGGAGCATGCTTTTTGATAAATGGGCAATCAAATTCATTTCAAGCCGGCGACCGAATCTCCTTGGTCATTCATATTCGTGAAAAGGCAAGCAAGTTCCAAATAAGTGCACTCAATTTAAAAGAATCATTGCATTTTAGTTACCTTGGGGTCAATGTGGGTGTTTTTTCACTTAGTTTTGAATGAACTGGGCTTCTTTGTCAAGACATTTGCCATAATGTTATCATGCTTAAGTCCAGTATTTTAGGTTTATGCCATAAATGCTTCCATTGAAACTGGTGACATGGAAATTATAAACACTTCATAATATTGCTGTTTATTTAGGCTTCCACATGAGAGATTGTGAGATTGTGTTGTTGGTCAGTTAGTTGTTTTTTTTTAATTGACGCTAAGTGGTTAGTGTTGTGGTGTTGTCTTTTTATGTGTGGCGTCATCAAAGAGTGTAAGTTAGAAATTGTGTCGTTATTTTGTTAAAGTATTGAAGTATACATGAACATATAAGGACATGATATCATTGTAAATATACAAAGATAGGAAGAAATCTTCAATGAGAGTAATGGTCATGATAGTGTTGAGTTTCAAATTTTCGACCTTTAATTAGATCATCTTCAGAAACTGAGGTATATAAAACTGAACATTTTGATGCCTTCTTATCAATTGTATCAGTGTATACATAAACAGTTCTTGTTCAGTTTTACCTCAGTTCCTGAAGATGATCTAAATACAGGTCGAAAATTTGAAACTCAACACTATGACTCTCATCGGAGTTTTCTTTCTATCTTTGTATATTGCACATCATCCATGTTAATTGTGGATATCTTTGTAAGTGGATACAAATTCAGAACAATATAGAACCTTAAAAAAAAAAATAAATAAGCATACTATACAGAAGCCTACGAAAATTGGATTTTTTTTCGTGTGTGTGTGTTAGGGGTGAGGGGTGTGCGGGTAGATTGTGTACATTCTAAAAAGGGATTGGTCAAAATAACCAATGTGTTGGTGAATATGTGTCTGACAAAAAAATAGTAAAATCAACCACAATTTTGGTACAGTAATTTTAAACAAATAAATGGGTAATTATATGACCATCATATTGGTCGATCTTCACAAAAGTTTTGGTCGGACAATATGCACAAACACAATACTTATTTTGACTAATCCCTTTTCGGAGTGTGCTCGTTTATCAGAAACAACCAACGCTCGTCCCTCCCCCTCTCCCCCTCATAACCCCTTTTTATCTTCTCCACTAAAGTGAGTGCACGAAGTAGGAAATTCATCGGCTGAAAATGAAATTGAACGCCACAAACAGCGTCATCGTGACTACTGGGTGAATTTGAATGCACAAGTAGGAAATACAATGCTCGCATTTGGAAATTGAATGCACATGCGTGATTTCGATTTTACGGAAAGGGAATAAGAGCGCCCATTAATAAAAATTGATCGATCGGATTCTGAATTTGAAAGCCCGAATGTCTTCGCGAGCGTGGGTTGCGTGAAATTGAATGCACATTCATGAACTGGAATGGACGAAGTATGAAATTGACCGGGAAAACCTATACATTACAATATGAATCTGCACAAATCCAATAGTCACTTTTTCAAATTAGCTGGTTTCATCTGGTATTCAACTGGTGTTCAATTTGTAGTTTTCTACGGGATTCAACAATAGGCAGTCACCAGTTAAATATAGTGGTTTCAACTGGAAATGGTTTAGACTGGATAGTAGCACCAGGTCTGGTTTCAACAGTGGGATATATCCTACGTTTTTACAAATGGAAAAAAATGGTCTTAATTCATCCAACTTTGTTTATTTCCTCTTAAAACTAATAAAACGAATTGAAACCAGTTAAATCAAACTGAGAACTTTCCAAATGGTTTCAACTGGAATCAACTTGTATATTTTAAAATGCCAGTTTATTTCATTGCTTTCAGGTGGAATCAAATGGTAAATTTTCAAGTTGTATCCAGTGGTTTTGAGCTGGTATAAAATCTGTCCAGTATATTCCACTAGTTTCAACTGGAAGTGACTGGCAAATTTCAGAGTTGGTCAGTTTATTCCATTGGTTTCAACTGGAATAAACTGACGTCTAATGTGAACAAGTAATTTCCAGTTGAAACCAGCTGAATAAACTGGCACATACAGCCTACCAGTTCGGTCAAATGGATTCAAGTGGTACCAGTTGAATCCAGTTTACACCAGTTGAAAATACAAGTGGTTTTAACTGGTTTTTCTAATTGGGATGTAATACATTTGCACATGTGCCGGACTCGGACTCGGACTCGGACATGCCGGAATCGGACTGACTGGACTCTGACACATCACTGTTTTCTTGTTGTAAATAATTCACACACACAAACTCCCCTACACACGCGCGCCCGCACACACACGCACACCCCAACTTCAAGATCAGTGGCAGCAAAATACATTCACATGTTATTCAGAAATGTGCCTTTTTTCAGAAAGTACAAGTGACCCGTCCTGAAAAATGAGTTTAATTCCAAAACATGTTGCATCCAATTTCGTTAAAAAGTGCTAAATCCATAAGTTAATCGTTTTTGTTTGTTTGTTGTTGTTTTTTCTACGGGCATTGAACGATAAAAATACAAACAAGAAGAATAATCAAGATGTCGCTTCGAATCCTTATACATAGACGTATGGTAAATAAACAAGACAAAATGTAAATGAAAATGCCGTAAGAGATGGGGCTTTGAACATCAGAAAATGATGACGGTTTATCTCATTTCAAAGCATCCATCATAGCAACGCTGATGATTCGATAATCCCATTATAGGCCTCTTAGTTCAGATATAAGATGCAAAATTTGAGAATCAAGAATATTTGTCTTTCTCAGGACATAATTTCATGAAAGTAACTTGTTTTGGTACCAAAGACTCCATATTTTTAGGTCGTCCAGGCTTTATGCACACACTGAGAAAAAATTGCACCCTAAATGTAACACTGGCTGCACCTTTTTGGGTGCAATCTTGCACCCCGGACGAAAAAGGTGCAAAAATTAACCTTTTTGTTCTTGTTTGCACCCTAAAAAGCCCGTTTGCACCCTAAAAGGTGCAACTTTGGGCTTTTTAGGGTGCAGAGATTTTTGCGTACAAAAAAGTGCAAATTTGAACCTTTTCTAAAAGGGTGCAACTCTGCACCCTTTAGGGTACAAAATGCCGCTAAATGCACCTTTAAAGGTGCAAAAAGCTTGTAAAAGGTGCTCCCAGTGTGCTCCCAGTGTTGCATTCGAAGGGTGCAAGATTGCTCCTTTTTTTTTCTTAGTTTGCAGTTTCTTTCAATAACCATATAATGTTCTACATAGTCTGACGCTATACGCAGTTATTCAACTTTATTTCACTCTCTGTTTCACCTAGAACTTTTTGACAAGTAAAGCAACAGAGGATCACAGTTTCACCAGCTTTTTCTTCGGGCTGACTGACCAAGCATCTGAAGGAACATTTACATGGAGAGACGGAACCCCTTTAGTGTAGGTTTTTAATACCCAGCTTGAGCAAGGCTCACTGTGCTATGGTCACGCATTCTCGTGATCCCCAGTCTATTCATCATCAAAAGGATGTACGATGCACAAAATGGTATCAAATAATCAAATAGACTAACTGTCTTGTAACGTTGCAGTTTTATTGGCTCTTCCAAGCTATGTTACGAACATGTATGTCTCTGATTTCTATACTGTTTGTATACAACGAACAAAAAAATGTATTAAAACAGTGTTGCCCTTTTATTGACTCACACTGTTGTTGTGTCCTCGAATTAGAGAGCGATTTAATTGTGAGTAATCACCAAAGCCTCTACATTGGTAACATAGTGAATTATGTAATCCCTATTTTTTATGGAAATTGGCCATTTTTTCTCAAAGTTTGCAATTTTTATTCGTACGGGTTCATTTGATAAACAAAATTATCATCTCTTTTTAAAGAATAACTGTTGCCAATTTGAAGATTGGGAACTGATTAATTTCCCTCTTATAGAAACTCTGTACTCCTATAGGTTAAGATTTAGACCATCAATTATGTCGCTACTGAGATCTCTGCATACGTTAAATGTTTAATCGCCTTTCCCATAAAGCTTTTCATTCTGGTCGCCCAATGAACCTAACAACAGTCCTCCGGGTGAAGACTGTGCTTGCCTTACCACTACCGGCCAATGGATTGATTCATCATGTACCGCGAAGAAGCCGTTCATATGTGAACAACCTCGAAGTGAGTATTTTCCCTCTCGTTTCAAGTTCAAGTTTGAACACATTCATTTCCAAATATTCAAATAATAAACAAAATAATTTTATACAACTAGAAGAAGGTAACCATGTATTTTTAAACAAAATATGATAAAAATATACATTCATCGTAGTTACATTATTGGAGGACACATCTCTAAAAGCAAAAACTTGGGGCGAGGGTGCCCTTGGGCATAATGAATATATATATATATATATATATATATATATATATATATATATATATACATAACTCAAAACTGAATAAAAAATTCGTTGACGAAGAATTCTGCACGAATTTTCGCCCTTATGGCTTTATCAAGTGCTTTATTAGATGTGGAGCAAATTTGAAAAATATATATATATATATATTCTGTATGAAAAGTCAACAAAGAAAAAAAAGCAACACCAAAGGCCAGCACTCACAAACACAACCTCACGCACATATACACATTCACCCACACGAATACAGTATGCTAACATGAAATATGTATTTTTAAAGGTTTTGTAATTCCTTTTTTACTGGTAGCCGTTTCTAAACTGAGCTGGGCTGAGTTTAATGGAAGGTTCTATTATGTATCTCAAACCTGGAAGACGTCTTACTCATTTGCTCGAAAGTTTTGTCAAGAACAAGGCGGGGAGCTTGCGCAGCCGAAAACACAGGAAATACAGGTATTCTCTCTCTCTCTCTCTCTCTCTCTCTCTCTCTCTCTTTTATGTTTGACAATCGCTTTTGGCTGAAAGCAAAGATCTTTTATACTCCAAATTACTCCAGATAAATGACAATTTGTCTCAAAATGAATGCACCAGATATATTGGGAAAGTTAGTGTGAGATTTGGAGATTATTAAATTGATAAGAAATTCATTTTCTTCAAAACATACTTGCACTGCACACACAAAGAAATACATGTACATGGGAACACAAAAAAATCGGACATAAATGTTTTGCCCTAACTTTTTAGCTATTCCTTGTCATAATTATTCCTAAATTTTGAGGGCATTTGAAGAGTAATCCTTTCTAGAGAACCTTTTTGCTATGATATTCTTCATAAACGTGAAAATGATAAGAGAGCTCTATACAAATTATTTTTGTACGTAGAACTGGAGCTTCTCTTCAACTATCTTTAACTATAAATGGAAGTAGAATAGCAGTATGAATAGGGCGCCGGTCGGTGTCCCGCTGTGAGAATTTCGTTCGAAAGTCGAAGGCACTATTTGGTTATGAGGATAGCAGCTGGTTTAAGGTCTTGTCTTGATTTCTTTTGAATAATATTACAAGACAGTATAATTGAACCTGTCGTGCAAAGCAAATCAGTTCATGTAAGGGATATATTAAAATATTATACAGATTACCTACAAAATGGTCGTTGTCAAAATTCTCTTGCACCAAGTTTGGGCTGATGCAACATATGTGGGTCAAAGTACATGCATGATTGTGTTCCCCTAGTCTGAAATCCTTTAAAATTTTAACTCTGCTTTGGGGGTTTTGATGTTTTGTAGTTTGAAGTGATCCAATTTATCTTAGTTTCACTGGACCTTGTTTTATTCCATAGGATAATCATAATTGATTTGAAACTGTTCATTTGTTAGTTGCACCATTTCACTTGCGTAAAGTGCATTTTAAATATCACAATGACTCAAACTTCAGAAATTTAGATAACGCAGGGAAGAATACATGTTGTGATAGCTGCCGATGTCAGAACAGATACCAGAATATCCTGGAAAAGATTGAATCACAAATAAACTTCGTCCATTTTGAATGACTCGAGCTTTCCTTTAACAAGAGATGCTGGTATTAAAGCCAAGACTGTGTGATCAAGACAAAGGGAACGTTATAGATTTTGCTTGTAACAGGCATTTTCTCGAATCCGGGATGACAATGAAATATTTTATACCCCAGTAAATATAAATGAAACAAATAAAAGTTAACCCGAACCCCCTCGCCAATAGCTTATATTCTAAAATGACGAGTGTAGAAGGGAGTTTGGGGCGCATCCTTTGCGCAAACTTTGTACAAGAAGTTTTTACAATACTTTTTGAAAAGCCTGCTGTTCATCCGTGACTGCACAGTTAAAGGCATCATCAGACAAGAAGATGATTAGGTCCTTACTTTGAAATAAACTTCTGGGTCACATCATAATAACTTTTAATTAGAAACCGTCAAAGTTGGTATGTTCCTTTTTGCAAACACACTGTGGATGTGTATTTAGAGAGTAGGAATTGACAATCGCTGGCTTTTATGATTACGATTATTCTATTTTCAATTTCTTCGTGAATTATTTTCGGTTAGAACTTTCTTCTAGACCGCGCTGGTGGTGATTCTTACTGGATCGGACTTGATATGTTAAGTGGGGAATTTGAGTGGAACGATGGGAGCTGTCTTCAAAACAACACGTGAGTAGCCTATTATACGCATATGTTTATCAAAAGAAAAATAGACTGTTCAAACGGTGGTACATTGACGATGAGATTTATTCCAATATCTTCATGATAATAACTGTCGTTTTGAAATAATGCTGTAGGAATAATTTCATTTTTTCGCTTAACAGTTGATTATATTGACTGACAAACTCTTAAAACGACTTAGTCAAAATGACTAGCCTAGCATGCCTAGGGTCAGCTGGGTGCAACTAATATATCTCCCATCTATTTAAGGTACTGCTCTCTTGTTTGGGGTGATTGTTTTGTTTTGTTTTTCACCCTTTGTCTTCTTATTCCTTCCCCTTTCCTCTTTCGTTTTTCTCTTATTACATCCTCATCCTCTTTTCTCCTTCATTACCTTCTTAACCTTTTCTTCTCTCATTTTCTACTTCTTTTCTCCCATAGTACTTTTTCAGTTTAATGCTGTAAGAATACGGTAACCAACTGATTATTTATTGTTGATGATACCTATTGTCGCAATTTATCGATGACTAATTGCGTATGTTTTGTACAGAATAGTCGCAATTAGGCCCTAATATACGAATAATTTGCAGTTTCGTTCTCTATTTTCACTTGAAATTGTATCTTTATTTGAATTTTGAATTATCCGGTGTAAAAAGAATTTCCTGTATGAACAATAAATATATTCAATTCAGTTCAATAAATTCCCGTTTGATCTAAGTTTTTGTCCTTTTAGCTTTTCTCTTTTCCTTTTTTTTTTCTTTCTTTTTCATTATCTATCTATTTATTTTCTTTAACTAGGCCTATGTCGCGATTCGGTTGTATGATATCATGTGTTTGTATGCATCAGTGGCGTAGACAGGTGCTTACCCCTGGGGGTTGCATGATTTGCCGTTCACAAGAAATCGAGGATCAATTTCGTATACAGATACACACACACGCACACCCTCCCTCACACTCACACACAAACACACACCCACACACACACACCCGAATGCACAAAAAATAAATAGAAGATATACGCACCGTGACAAACGAATATAGAATATGGACTGACACACATTATTGCATATTTGCATCACGCTATTTATCTTCTTTTTTTGTTAATTTTGTTGTTACACCACTTCAGAAAAACTGTGACGGCACCGAAATTACCCAAAAGTAACATAAATAACTACATAAATCAGAATAATGATCGATATAGTTATGATAGTAATCGTCATTTCAGTCACATTAACGATGATGATGATGAGGATGATAACTATTATTATTATCATAAGCATGATAATAATAATACATCACTAATTATTATTATTATTATTATTATTATTATTATTATTATTATTATTATTATTTTTGTTGTTGTTGTTGTTATTGTTGTTGTTATAATGATAATAATTATTATTATCATCATTATTGCTGTTCCTATCATTTCTAAACATGTTAATTCAGTTGAATTGTAAGCAAACATCCTTCCCTAAAACCTGGGGGGATGATTGTACATGTCATCCCCCCACCTTGTGAGGTGAGGGGGGATGCATACCCCTCATCCCCCCCCCACCCCCGCTGTCTACGTCCCTGGTATGCATGCACTGCAATTTGGCTTCAACACAAGATACGTCCTTTGACGGAACCTCGCTTCCTTCCACCATGTTTTCTTGACAATGTAAAGTATTTGGTATTTGATTATGAAAAGGAAATTAATTTGTTTGGAATATGAATCTGTACCTGAATTTTGAAGGATAGTGAAGATTAAAAAAAGAACACACACATATATGTATATATATATATATATATATATATATATATATATGTGTGTGTGTGTGTGTGTGTGTGTGTGTGTGTGTGTTTGTCATTGACAAGTTGACCTTTAAAGATTCTTATGGTCTATTTTGTACACACTGTCTCACAATGAACGATGAGGGCTCTATATTCACTATGCGTTGTACGCATCGATATATACAGACGGTATACTTTTTTTTAAAAATAAGTTTTTATTCTTTTCTCTCATTAAACAAAATAATTACAATCATATTACAAGTTACAATCAACGTATATAAAACAATTGAATATTGAAAAAAGAAATTCATCAAACAAAAACTGTAGATAAATTAATTGATATATACTCTTCATTCTCAAATCTTTTTACAAGTTTACAAGATTAATTTTCATATCTTATAGTTACAAACAAAAAATCATTTTTTCGAGAGATAAAAGATAACATAAATCTTATTGAGATAAACATTGAGTGTACCATCCAACAATTTTGTTTAAATTGTAATAACCTATACCCGATCTGTATATATCTGTATATATCGATGGTTGTATGCCGTTTTCGACGTAGTCGTTTTTCAGCGTTTGCCTCTGACCTAATTCTATGTCTTTCCATTATTTCTTTTAAAAAACAAACATGCATCCAGTTTAACTAGATTAGTTATCGATGAATTAAAGTAACGTATTTTTATATGACCATTTTTACTGATTTCAATCCAGATTCAATGCGTGGTGTACTGGGACTATGGGAGGCTATGGAGGGAAGTGCATTCGCCAATCAGCAACGTTCGGATGGAGTTCGCGGGAATGTAGTTGTGACCTTCGATTTGCGTGTGAAAGACCTCCAGGTAGATATTTAAGAAAATAATCTGTGATCATTTCTTCATTTAGAAGCAAAATGTAACTACATACAAGACTGCAACTAAAGCAATAGAAGTCTGTGTCATTTTCCGGGAATACTAAAATTCGGGATCATGAATCATCAAAAGTGGTAACCCTTGTTTTTCGGAAATGCAAACCTCCGTGAGAATATAAAACCCTTTTCGTTGAAGGAATTATGAACCTTCTGAGAAAGTTAAAAGCATTTCATAAATTTTGGAAATAATCTCATGATAATGATTACAATGGTGATGATGATAATATTCCTAATAATGATGATGATGATGATGATGATAATAATGTTACATATATATATATATATATATATATATATATATATATATATATATATATATATATAGCGCATTATAAGTGAATGCTTTAAGGCGCTGTACCGCGACTGTTATGACCCCTGGTAACTGGATTTCTAGCCTTATGCATCGTATCTTCGTCTCCTTAGCAAGGCCGTACGCAGCAGGAGAGGGGAAGGGGGCAGGGGAGGCAGTTGCCCAACCCCCTAGAAATTTTCAAGACTTACATTTTTTTTTAACTGAAAGTTTTCCAAAATTCCACCAAAAGCGTGCACCAGATCCTACAATTACAATTTATGTAAAAGCGCCCTAGTGACGAGCTCGGTCGCTTCGCTCCCTCACTTGCGTGTTTCTTCGAAAATTTTTATGCAATCCTGCCCCCCCCCCCCCCGCGAAAAAATTCTGCGTACGGCCCTGCTCCTTATGGAGGAATATGCCCCTACTAATGTGCACCGTTCACATACATGCCTGCAGGACATTGGCTTTCGATCGGCAATCTTCACAAGTGCCCATCCTGGGTGGAGAATGGCAATGTTAGATATGATTTGATTGATTTGATTAATTTATTCATGTATATATATATATATATATATATATATATATATATATACATCATGATCAAAATCATATTGATCATAAGTTACATGGTATAATCATTCAAGTAATATATACATATGAATGGATCGTCGTAAGCACATAAGAGCTTGATTTCAATCATTCGCAACTCGTTGTAAGACGGGACCCAGATCGAGTCTCTAGTTTGCTCTGGGGTCCAGGCAGGAGAATATCCCGTATAGAAGATGCTTGAGGTTGGAGTCTCTGTAAACCATTTCACTTTGTGAATCCTGTACCCCCTGGTATGGAAAATATGTGTTTCGGAGGGATAATTTTCGAACCCTCCCCCCCCCAAAAAAAAAATAGGAGGCTTATCCTCCCACGCCCCTTATCGCTGTTAATGTCAGAATAATCCCTTGGTCGCGATCTGCACACTTTAGTTCCACCAGAGTTCTCCTCATTACCGGAAGTGGATGATACTGGTTCATACCACGTGACTTTCAAATGGCGACCATGGAACTCCACAACAGACATGGGAGACGGACCCGTGACGTCATACAACGTGTACGTCTACTCCGGCAACGGTTCTTTTGTCCAAGTGGCAACTGTCGTACCTACTACAGATTGCAATAGCCGGCCACCGGTGTCAACTGTGGAGTGTGATTTCGTGCAGTATAATGTGACCGGTTTGCAGCCATCTATGGCGTACATAGTTCGTATGTCTGTGACCCGAGAAGGTCTAGAAGGAAAACAAGGACAGGCGATGATCATTTTGACGGACGATATTCGTAAGTCATTCAAATATCATTTCTTCATTACTCCTCCTCCTCCTCCTTCTCCTTCTCCTCCTCCTCCTCTTCCTCCTCTTCTACCACTGTACCTCTTCCTACTCCTACTATTACTCCTCTTCCTCTTCCTCTTCCTCATCCTCATTCTCATCCTCATTCTCATCCTCATTCTACTCCTCCTTCTACTCCTCCTCCTACTAACCGTCTTCTGCCAAAAGCTCCAGACTCTAACATCCATTAAGAATTGGCAAAATGTTCAAATCTATATTATACTAATTAATGTTCACTGGGATTTTCCTTTTCTTATTCCTATTCCAGAGAATGCTGTAAGCATGGTGAATGCTGTAAGCATGGTAAATGCTGGTGTGACAATGGCAACCCATGGCGTAGTCAGCCCGGAATTTTCAAACCTGAGCTGGATAATTATTTTTGCTGTGTCCATGATAATGAACGCTCTCCTAGCCGGAGTAATCATTTTCTTATGGTAATCAAGTTTCTTTTCATTTTACAGCCCAACCTCGTTTAAACACCCCCCTCATACAGATCTCTCTGTCGTCCGGACGTGATCTCGCAGATACGAAATGCATGCACATTCTTGTTTTTTATCAACATTATATTTCACTTAGTTAAACCTGAAAACAAAATCCAAAACTCACTCAAAACGAGTGGTTATTGAGTCATTAGCAGTGTACACAGTAACTGTCGTGAGCGCACAACCCTATCACAATGTTATGCAGAAAACTGAAAACATACGACGGCATGTGCCGCGGAGGCTGGAGGGATGCAGCCCCCCCCCCCCCCCCCCCCCCATAATTTTTCCCACACATAATTCGCACTGTCAAAGGAAGAGGTGAAACCTGCTTGAAGGAACCCCCCCCCCCCCCCCACCGCCCCCTTAAAAAAAAACTCAACAAGTTATCATAAATCTACTGAACTATGTATCAAATTGAAAAGAAAGAAGAGCCTTCGATCATGTTGATTTACCTGCGGTTACAAATTGTGATCATTCATGAGTGAATAATTATGACTCATTTACACGCCTAATGATTTCCAGACCTTTCTGTGATCAATGAAGCATTGCTCGTATTCCGCTGATGATCATGGTTTGTTCTTTCATTTTCTTGACAGATGACATGATATCCTTCAATTTGGTATATGATTCTTTGTGTTTCTGTTCGTTTTACTCATTTTGAAAACATCTTTTGATGAATGAATTTCTCGCAAATATTGCCTATTTGACTTCGTACAGGGGTTATCAACTGGATTCATAATTCATATTTTAGTTCTGAAACCAGCTGCTAAGAATTGTTTATCATATTAAAGGATATCATCTCATCTCTCGCAAAAAGGGCCGAACAAGCATTGATCATTGAAGTATTACGAGTTACACTTTCATCACAAACATTTCAAAAAATGAGTATTAGTGCGCTTAATGGGTCAAAAATATTCATGCATAGATAATCATACTTTGTCATTAAATTTTTATTTCCTAAATTCCTTCGATGAAGAAATCATCCAGGTAAAGAAGAAGCAGAAGAAGAAAA
This sequence comes from Echinometra lucunter, assembly GCA_029962745.1. Taxonomy (NCBI): domain Eukaryota; kingdom Metazoa; phylum Echinodermata; class Echinoidea; order Camarodonta; family Echinometridae; genus Echinometra; species Echinometra lucunter. Next base: position 34,997 of record JAPZVO010000308.1, read on the forward strand.
AAGAAGAAGGAGGAGGAGGAGGAGGAGAAGAAGAAGGAGAGGAAGAAGAATTAGAAGAAGAACACAGAATATTTTTATCAATATGATTCTGACGTACACTGCTGAAGATTCTAGAACGTTATGACTTGAGAACCAGAGGGGTCAAAAACAGAAATTAGATAAAGGGAAACGTAAAGAACTGTTGACATGGTTGAGAAAAAAGAACAAAAGTAAGAAGATAGCTTGCATTGTTTATCAGTTACTGAGACGTTTAAGTAGAATCGCTGTGAATAATAATATTCTGGATTTCTATAGCGCCTAATACATCTCCAAGAGAGTCTCTAAGCGCTTTACAGAAATATTATTACCCCGGTCATCGGATTCAGGCTTGACAACATACAATGTATGCACCTTCTCCACTCCCTAGGGAGCATTCCAGCCAGGCGCCTTTTGCAGGCGCACACAATGCTAAACAAATCACATTGACTTGACATGAAAGTAAGCAGCTACCATTAGAGACGACAAACAGTTACAGTTCGTTATTCCGAGGGTTCCAGAGGCGTCGATCCATTTTTCGAATGGGGGGGGGGGGGGCAAGATGACCAAGCGGAGATGAACCCACGGCTACTGATATGTATACGTGTATATATATATACGTGTATATATATATATATATATATATATATATATATATATATATATATATATAAATGCAATGTGTGCACAACCCATTAACATGATTGGCCCATGATTGGCCCATGATTGACAAGCAATAATCACTCAACATACCCCTTCCCCCCAATCACCAATAAGCTATACATGAATGCTGACAAGAAACTACGCTACAAATTACATCTCGAATACCTCAGCAAATACCAAGAAAAGGACATTGTGCCTAAAGGACTTCTCCTAAAGAAGAACTTTAGCTTTCAAATTAGCGATGACCTGCTGGACACTGAATGGACAACGATACTATGGCGCGCTACTCGACAGTTCCGTGACATCACGATAGAAGCGGTCAAGCATAAACATGATGTACTCTCTGCGGAGACAACCAAACTTCGAAGGGAACTGAGGGAACAATGCACGAGTGAGACTAGATATACCACCGGACAATAAACCGAATCAACCGTGACTGCGCGATGAAGGAAAGAGTACTTACTGAAGTGAAGGCGAAGAAGTTTGCACGAGATCTAGCGAACTGTAGACAAACTAAGCAATTAATGAGTGATCATGTAACAACTTACCCTTCTACTGATAATAACGGGGCAAAGAATAAATGTAAGGGCAGACGGTTTAGAAAAAAAAAACAGTACTTAAGGCGTAGACGAGCAGCTGAACGAAACAAAAATTCAGCCAGTGTAAATGGAGATGTGGCCCATACACAGAATGGAAAACCAATAGTTCCTATAGTTAACCTATCGAACTATACACTATCTGAAGCAGAAACGAGCCTCCTATCGAAGGGACTCAAATTCTGCCCAACACCCCCTCAGGTCGATACCCTTGACCTCAAGAAAGAAATTGATGGCCTAAAAAGACGGATGAAATTGAGAGTGTATTACACTAGCAAACAAACAAATGGCAACAGCTCTGATAGCACCTCAAATACGCCAAACCAATCGTGTGACTCTGCTACAGAGGAAAACCGTCAACCACGACTCCTTAGGCCTCAAAGCACATGGACACCCCATGTGTATGAACCACATCTTCATCTCTTCCTCAATAATGTCGAGACGGAAATTGTAAATAAAGTTCAAAACTACAATACCTCTAGACATTATGACAACCTGACAAGGGATGAGAGAAATGCCCTTAAAAAACTAAGATCGAACAAAGACATAATAATAAAACCAGCGGACAAAGGATCCTCTGTTGTCATCATGTCCACACAAGACTACATAAATGAGGGCCACAGACAGCTCTCTGACCAAAACACATATACCAAACTTGATGATGATCCGACACCCCAGCACTTACAACTAGTCAAGGAAGCCGTTGAGGACCTGGAGACGGATGTAGCCACTAAAAAATGCTTGGCACCGAAAAAAGCAAATTGCGCGAGCATATATTTCCTCCCCAAAATCCATAAGCCGGGTAACCCCGGGCGCCCAATTGTTCAGGATGTTCATGCCCAACCGCTCAGATCTCACGATTCCTTGACTTTTACCTGAGACCTTTCGTTGAGAAACTGCCCTCCTACCTTAAGGATACCACCCACTTCATTAACCACATATCATCAATCAATAGCAAACTCAGCCTCACCCCCAAATCCATTCTGGTAACAGCCGATGTCACTTCTCTGGATACCAACATCCCACATAGAGAAGGCATTGTAGCATGTCGTGAGGCCCTCAACCAAAGAAAGGAACAAAACCCCCCTACCTCCCAACTCATCCGTCTTTTGGAAGTGATCCTCAAACTGAATAACTTTACCTTCAACGGAAACTATTATTTACAAACAGAGGGTACGGCTATGGGTACACCAGTTGCCCCTACATACGCTAACATATTCATGGGGCAACTCGAGAAGAAGATTATAACATCAACACACTCACAAATCTTCAAGACATCATGGAAACGCTACATAGACGACATATTCTTCATATGGAATGGCTCACCCAGAATCCTCTCCACCATCCAGGACTCCATGAATGACATGCACCCAACCATTAAATTTATATTCGAGTCATCCAGTGACACCGTCCATTTCCTAGATGTCTCACTCCAACTCTCCAATAATCAAATAGAAACTGAACTATACACAAAACCTACAGATACACACACGTACCTTTTACCATCGTCCTGTCACCCAAAGCACTCATTCAAAGGCATCACATACAGTCAGGCTCTACGGGTTAGGAGAATTTGCTCAGACACCTCACGCACAAACCATCACCTCAAGCAACTAGAACAACACTTCAAAGAACGCAACTACGACATCAGCATGGTCAGACAACAAATTGAACGTGCAAGTGACAAACCCAGGTCAGACCTCCTAAAATACAAACCTAGTGATACAACCGACTCAAAGAAAGTGTACTTTCCCATCACATATGCCCCACCCACTGCTATCGTTCCTCGAATCTTTCACAAACACCTTCCCCTCTTACACCAATCAAAAGAAATGGCAAGTATTTTCCCCAATGCCCCCACTACCTCCTACCGTCGAGGGCGTACACTGAGGGATTTACTTGTACGAGCAAAGGACCCATCCCCCCTAGCTACACAACAACGAAATGGTCCCCTAGGCTTCACCAAATGCACATCACCCAAGTGCATTCTTCATCAACACATCACAGAAACCAAAACCTTCAAAAGCACAGTCACCGCACAACAATTCACAATCAAATCCGCCATCACATGTAAATCATCTTGGGTTATATATCTAATAACATGTTCACACTGCGACAAACAATACGTCGGCAAAACAGAAACTACATTATACACCAGATTCAATAACACACGATCAGAAATCCGAAACCAACACAAAACACTACCCTACACAACCCACTTCAACCTCCCCTCACACACAGTTGATAATGCTAAAATAACAGGCATAGAACTCATCCACAATAAATCTCACCAAACGATCCTACACAGGGAATCATATTGGATCGACAAACTCAAAACACTCCATCCACAAGGCATCAATGTATCTGGCCCTTCCATTGCTGACCCTCTTTTGATCGCACTTGACTACTTCCCCCCTCCCTCCTACCCCCCTTCCCCCCCCCCCCCCCCCCCCCCTTGTTGGTTGAGCGCGATCAGTGACTTCCTAAATAGTAGAGGACACGTTGTCGGTCTTCCCTTCAATTACTCTTGTATTGTTGCCATTTTGTACGTTAACAACTTATTTTGAGACTTTATGTTATCCATAAGTTTTTCTCATTTACGTACAACTGCTTATTGCCACCTGCACTGCTCACTTCTATTACCTCACAAATACCTCACCAATACGTGAGCCTTTTTTGTGCATCTTATGTTGCTTCCCCGCCAACATCACCCTAGGTGACGTCCTAGCGCATTCACTGGTTCAGTGACTCTTGCTCGTGTGACGTACCACATCCCGTGACCAAACACACGAACAGGAATCACTGAACCACTCCCACAACTCCACCAGGTAATAATTAAAACGTTTATTTCATTTCTTTTTGATAATATTAGTTTTGATATTCTTTTTATTATTTTCCCTAAGTTCTTTACCGTTTGTTTATGCTTGTCATTCCGTTTGTTTCTGTCTGTTTCGTTGTAGAACCCTTGATAAAGGCCTTTAAAGCCGAAAGCTCGGGACATTAAAAGTGGATTTCACAGCTACGTCCTTCGCTGTCTTGCGTATTTCATTTTATATATATACACACACACACACACACACACATACACATCCTCACATATATAAGCCTATATCATCGTGAAGCATTTTCAATTTGGGGAAATTACGCATCTTGCTAGATTTTGAACCATCCTTTTTTTTTTAGGAGCGAGCGAAGCGAGCGAGCAAAAAATGACAAATTTCTTGTTATGAGAGAAGGGTTTAGGGTCAAAATACACTATAGGCATATATGATACCTAATATATGTATATATGGTTACCTCGCTGCCAAATATGAACTATATTTTGTCACATCGCTGGTCCATTGTTGCTGCCCCCCAAACCACTGTTTTTTAATATTACGAGCGAGGGAAGCGAGCGAGGAAGCACACAGTTTTTTATGGTAGAAGTAGTAACCCATTCGGCAGATTACACCGTGAGCCCATGAAACATCTACATTATTTATTCGGTTTCATCTCACTTACCGAATTCGTTTGCTTTTCAAAACCATTGATATCAAACGAGCGAGCGCAGCGAGCGAGGAAAAATATACCCTTTTTAATATGAAAGAAATGTTATTTCGTCATCATAAATATATAATAATGTGATAATAGTGTGATATGCGCCATACAAGAACGGAATATTATTATTATTATTGTTATCATCATCATCAGAATACACCATAAACCTGTCATGCCTCTATAATATCTACATGATACATCCGATCACCTGTGTGCCGAGTATGACACTGTTTTAGCTACCTCACTTGCAGTCCGAATCCATTCTGTTTCTACCTTAGCGAGCAAAGTCAACTACCGATCCCGGCAAAAATATATGGATTCGTCCCCAAAACTTTGTCAACCACTTTGCTGCCCAAATATAATGATATTTTGGAATTTCGCTGCTATAATAAGCTACTTGCTGCCCGAAATCATCATGTATCTAGCTTTTACCAGCGAGAGTAGCGAGCGAGCTAACGAAAAATATGTTTTTGTTTGTTGGTTTTTGTTTTTATCTGTATCTAGGCCATTATCTCCTGAAAGTGTATCTATTTTTAGGGCAACTGGCCGCTCGATTTCTTGGAGTGATATCTTGTTTGGTTATCTTACTTCCTATGAGTAGAAGAATACTACATTAGATAGAAACACAAGATGCAAACCAATTTCCTTTCACAAGAATAGTAATTATCATCGGCATTGGTTAAGATACTTAAATGCGAGCGAGCGAAGCGAGCGAGCGCTTCCCAGCGTCCCATTTTCTTTCTTTTTCCTTGTTTTCCGCTTTCATTTCACTTCCTTCCTTCATTTTCCTTCCTTTTCTCTTTCTTTTTTCCTTTTCTTTTTTTTCTTTTTTTTTTGGTTCGGAAATTATTGGGGGGGGGGGGCAAATTGATATCTTTGCCCCCCCCCCCCCCAGGATCGACGCCTCAGTCTGGAAGGTTCATCTATTCCGAAGGTTCGTTATTCCGAAGGTTCGATAGTCCGGAAATGAAACAAGTTTCGTTAGTTCGTTAGTTATTTTCGGACTAACGAGCCCTATTCAATTATTTTCGAACTATCGAACCTTCCAAATAACGAACTATTTCATTTTTGGAATAACGAACCTTCGGAATAACAAACCTTCGGAATAACGAACATCACCCCGACAAACACCAATGGGATGTCCCATGCAGTATTTCTAAAGGAAATATGTCTTCAGAGACAATTGACTGAAAATGGTGTTTCTAAACACCTCCAACGTGCCAACATCTCACAAGATTTTTTTATTTTATTTTGTTTATTATTTGTTTGTTTGTTTTTGTTCGGTATTAGCCGGCATACTAAAGATTTTTTTCCCCTGGCGAGGAATTCATCATCTAAAATAACTCAATAATATTACATAGTTTACATAATTGAACAAATTCGTGTAATATATACGATGATACATGTCTTCAAATTTTGTAAAATTAATCTTCTTCAAAATTTCGTTAATCTTGCATACTTTTCCTCTCAAAGTTTAAGTCGTTTTTTTTTTCTTTATGAGTTATTTCACATTTTCCAAGAGATCTCTTTTAAATTCAAGAAACATAACTACCGAATGAAACTGTTTAGATGTGAAATTACTTTAAATATACACCTTGTAAATGATATATTGAGCGAACAATAGGATATTTAAAAAATCATACTTTCATTATCAATATCATATCCAATAACTAATATTTTTTCATCAATATCGATCGATCTTTAAATTATAAACAGTATAGATAAGATATTTTACTTCACACCAGAACGCATTTACTTCACAAGATGTTTAATCATGTTGAAAACCAAAGGAAAGGTTTAATATTTACTTCTTTTTTTTTTTAAATTCATTATGTCCAGCGTTCAAAGAAGACGAGCTACCTCTACGCCGAAGGCGGCAGCGTCTTCAAAGGCCACCTCTGACCCATCATCCCGGTACGTGAATCCTGCCTTCGAAGGTTCCAAGGTTGAAGAACACAGTTACCAGGAACTAAGTAAGGTCGGCAAGGAGGCCAACTACATAGAAATACAAGGCAAACAAGAAGAAGAATATGAAAATACCCAAGGGCCTCACTAGACTGCAAAGAGCAGAGCGAGTAATGGAATGGTAGTTGTGACGCACCTAAGCGTGCAGCTGAAAGGTCAACAGTATTGGCAGAGTAGTAGTAGTAGTAGTAGTAAGAGTAGTAGATTTTATTGAATAACTTGTTAGTGCTCAATAAAGGTCATGTCAAGGAGTTACATTCCCTCCGACATTAAATCACTTTTAAAGGGGACCTTGTACTTTAATTGGCCATTAAGCCTTCTGGCACATAGGGCAGCAACGAAAAATCTCCAGTCCATTCTGTGCTGGGCTAGTCGACGTATGGATCCCCGTGTGTATCCCATATGACACAGCTGAGCCTCCGTGGTCCGTCGCCAAGTGATCTTGGGAACTATTTGGTGCTCCGGGGTCCACCCACTTGGCCGAAGGCCCGCGAGACCGAAGGCCCGCGAGGCCGACTTTTCTCGTATCGTATCGCAGTCGGTATATAAAATAATTATGTCTCCTTTTAGCATGTTTAGTCCTCGTTTCCGGATGTCACACACCTTCAATGAAAAACTTTCCGCTGCCCTATAATACTTGTTAAACTTCCTTCTGGCACAGGAATTGGTCAGAGCGGTGCACATGATAGATTACAATGTGCTATTTTCGGCCTCGCAGGCCTTCGGTGAAGTGGGTTGTCACCAGTGCTCCATAAATTTAACCTACAGACTAGCACGTTTGCGCTTGTCACAACTACCTCTTCTCTTCGAGGCCATGATCATCGGCGTAAACCCGTTTTGAGGAGTGGGGATCGACTCTTTTGTCGAAATTTCTTGCGTGAACTCACACTTAAGTATACACACGCACACCCTACACAGCCGAGCAGACCCCTACACCCACATAATTATTTTGTTTTGCGAGCGAGCGTTTTTCAGAGCATTTCAAATGAAAATTCAACTATATTATGACCGTCGTTTATGATATTTTAATGAAAAATTTCACCGACTGATTAATTACAATATCATTTTTTCCTTAAAATGAGGGGGGGGGGTATTTGTACACGCCATTCTCCCTTCTCGAAAAAGTGGGGGGATATATCCCCCCTATCCCCCGGGATTTACGCCAATGGCTATGATAGAAGGTTTTCAGTGACGTTGACGGTAATGTTCAGGGGCCCGTTGCATAAAACTTTTGCCAGAGTTTTTACGGCAAAATTTGAGGAAACTATGGCAAAAAAGAATTGCTAGAGTTTTTCATTACATAAAAATTTGCCAGAGTTTTTTTTCTGGCAAAAAAAAAAGTCTGGCAAAAGTTTTATGCAACGGGCCCCACGTGTTGGTCGGCAGAGGCCCGAATTCATTTATTTAAATGGTTTAACCAGCTGACTACTAAAACTAAAGTTTGTTATTTCCATGACTTTTGTATACGGACTATCCGGTTCCAATCTCCAGTGGTTAAAAAAATGTGTAATGTAATTGCATTGTATTATAGTACATATGGATACTGTTATAACTGTACTGTATTATTGTATTTCATTCTTTTTGTACCGTATATATTGTTATGTTAATATCTAAATCTTCTGTCTAATGCAGGGTTCCCATTCCCGATCAGATCAACTCGATTGTCCCGATCTCTCAAAACCTAGTCTACAAAAACAGACATAATTTTCACACTTGAATACAATAATCCCATGAAGCCTTGTCATGACATTAGTCACTTGCGGTTTAATATTATTTGACTGTACAAGATACGAGCAATGGGTAGGCTTATTTAAGGCTTCATGGAATTAATGTGTTCAGGTGTCAAAATTATGTCTATTTTTGCAGACTAGGATTTTAGAGATTGGGACAATCGAGTTGATCCGATTGGGATCGGCAGTGGGAATCTAGCATAACCTAAAGCCCGCCGCACACTATACAACCCAACTGCGACCCGATTGTTGAACAAATGGCATTTTGCATTGAATGTGAAAGTTTAAACAAGTAATAAAAAAATTATCTTATTTGAAGTTCGGAATAATGCTAAGAATACTAAAAATGATATCTTGCTTAACTGCAAGCCTTGTGGTAGGAGTCAAGGCCAAATCGGATTCAAATCGTAGCCGATCGCAAGATTACCATGACGTCACTACGATTTGAAATTGATTTCGCTACAGGGAGGCTCGCAATAGCCCGGAATTTCGATTTTATAGTCATACCACTATTCGGAACTTTGATCGTTAAGAGATTTCAGGTTGGAATGTTCATATCAAATGCTATTACAATTTTTTTCCAAAATCGGATCGCAGACGGATCGTATAGTGTGTGCCAGGCTTAAAATGGGTTGTCGTCTAATGGGGTGTTGCAAGAAAGTTGCAATCGATTGCAAGTTGCAACTGATTGTCACTGGCCAATCAAAATCATTGCTGCATGCATGTCTTCTTAAAAGGGCAGACCCTGAGCCAATCAGATTGGTTGTTTCAAAATAAGCAATTATTTGCAATCGATTGCAACTTTCTTGCAACACCCCATTATAGTCTTTATTGATCTCTAATCAAGACGGTATATAGTCCAAACTTTGGTCTTGTCTTATCCCTCACCGAACCCAAATGGGCAAGCGTTTTTTCGCCATGCAGGGGTCACCGTGTTGAATCAGCTACATTCTTTTATAATGCTTAAACACGCAAACACGCAATTGCTAATTAATGAGAGGTGATTTTAATGTAGATGACGTTATCTTCTTTTGTATTACTAGTTCCTATCTTTTCTTTAATGTTATGTTGACAATCTTACCAACTTTCTAATTCTTAGGCAGGCGCTGCTCTAGGGGATTTTATCTACCTATTATTTTGGGGGGGAGGCTACTGGGGGCTTGGAGGATTGTAATGTATATAAAAAAATTCAAATTACACACTTCATCGTCAACAATGGGGGGGGGGGGCTTGAGCCCGCAAAGTCCCCCGTAGAACTGAGCCTGTTCTAAGGAACTTTGATAATAAACCGTATACTTATTCTGCTTACTCTGTCTTACAATACATTTTTTGATAATGTATGTTTATATATGTTATTTTTTAACAGGATCTCTTAGAAGATTACTTTTAGAACTAAAAGGTTTACTTTGTAAGCAAAACAACATAATAAACAACATAAATTTCAATGGTGGATGGTGTGTAGTGTTGTGTTGTGTTGTTGTGATGTCAGCTAATTTTCTTCTATTTTCAACCGAAACCCTGGACAGATTTACTTCACTGGCACATGGAAAGTGAGTATCATCTTTGTGAGAGAGACTTTTATTGACAACGTAAAACTTTTCTTTTTTACTGGAGTGCATGACAGGAAAATATACCGATAATGTGAAACCTGCTGAGTTGTTGCATTTTATACTCTAGTCCCATGTATGAACTCTGGTACTGTATCTGTGGACTGCAGTTTCCTGTTAATACATGGAATGTGCCACCGGCGTAACTTCACTTTGAGGAGTGGGGGGGATGATCGACTTTTTTGACGATTTTTTTTTTCTGTTGATCTCACACTTAAGTATAAACACACACCCTCACCCACCCGCAGAGAACCCCTTACACACATTTTATTATTTATTTCGCATTTTCAAATAGAAATTCTAAAATATGAGCGAGCGAAATAATCACTTTTTTGGTTTTCAATCGCATTTTCAAATAGAAATTCTAAAATATAAGGGTTGTTTATGACAGATTATCAAATTTTACTAACTGATTAATTAAAATATATTTTCTTCCTTAAAAAATGGGGGATATTTGTACACGCCATCCCCCCCCCCCTCCAAAAAGTGGGGAATATATCCCCATCCCCCCCCCCCCCCGGATTTACGCCAATGGAATGTGCCCAAGCCCAATTTTGTTGCACTTTTTCTATTCTGCTAAGACTTTCATCACATTTATGATAGCCATTCTTCACCTTGCATTGTGCTGAAGCCGATTAAACTAACACAACGGTGACTGAAAGCCTGTTTAAGTACATTTCAGGGGAGCGTTTCATGAAGAGTTTTGTCGGTGATTTTCACTGACAACTGTTATAAGTTACTGAAAATCCTCCCATCTGATTGGCTTAGAGCAAATTAGTCGATGAAAATCACTGACAAATCTCTTCATGAAACGCTCCCCTGTTCAGTTCAGTTCAGTTCACTTTTAGTCACTGTTAACAATCATCATAAACATAAAGTTATCAATACAGTGCATAATAAAAATTAACAGAAATATTAAAGTAATGACAGCAGTAATAACAATGTCTTTTCATCGATATAATCAATATTAAATAATTAATCATAGAAATGCACATATTTGACCAAAAGCATAATAATAGTGAGAAAACAATTGGACATGTTGAAAAGCAAAGCTTGTAAAACACATGGCCAAATACTTAAATAATGTCTTGCTTTGAATGATCACGTGATAAAAATAAATCGATGATATCATAATAAACCAGTGTATAGTACACCAGATTAAGTTCAAAAATATTTTTAAAAATATGAAAAGATGGGAAGAAAGTGCTATGGTTCACAACTAATAAAATAACTAAAAGAAAAATAAAAGAAAATACGAGAGGGATGGAGTGTGGAGGAAACTGCATTAGAAAATGAGACAATGAAAGTAACTTGAAAAGGAGAACGAAGGAAAGGGAGAGAAAGAGAGAGAGAGAAGAGAAAAAAGAGAAGGAAGAGGGAGGGTGAGAGTATGAGATTCCAGAGATCTTATTCACTGAAGTCAATCTTCCAAACAATGGCTGGTCAAACACCAGGCAAACAGCAGCAGTAACCTGCCAAGTAATCAAAGATCTGTTACAAAATGAAGAGGTCCTCAAAATTCCGGACTCTGCTGTCAGTAGAGCTGTGGATAAGAAAATGTCAGAAATCAAGGAGGAAGTTCGATGTCAAAAAAGATATTGATAAATCACACAGAACAGGGAGAGTTAGGCCTCCAGTCATGCCAGTAGAGGAGGAGTCATCCAAAACGCCTCCGCCGCCACGTCCCATTATTGTCAAACTAGCATCATATCGGAAAAGAAAGGAATTCCTCCAAAACAGAAGACTACTGAAGGGGACCGCCTCATGATTGTTGAAGATCTGACTGCAAGAAATCAGAAACTGTTGAGAAAAAAAAAAACACGTCAACACAGAAAAGTAATGCAATCATGGTCATCTGAATCTAATGGTCGTATCATACTATCATTTCGTTGTTAGCACTAGGGGGAAAGACCATCACTAACGTGACTAAATTGATTACTTGTGAAGAAGACTTGAGTAAACTGTAAAATAAAAACAAACCATACAATATGCTCAGAGCTACCACACTCTTTGGTAAATCAATGTAGATACCCATATATATATATATATATATATATATATATATATATATATATATATATATAATTGAACCTTAGTCTGCTTGGCATCTAGATGATACAAGAATCAGAGTTGGTAGTAGAATGCCATTAAAAGATAAAATCAAATATATATATATATATATATATATATATATATATATATATATGATTGAACCTTAGTCTGCTTGGCATCTAGATGATACAAGAATCAGAGTTGGTAGTAGAATGCCATTAAAAGATAAAATCATAGAATTTTAAAGAAAACGGAGCATAGCTCTCAAAACTGAAAGGCGAAGTCACACTCTTCGTCAGAGCCCAAGGTGGGACAAAAAGATGTTAATCAAAATCATGACCTGCCGCAGGTCATTGTTCGAAACTCATCTGCCACCGACAAAGGAATTAATAAGTGAGGGTTGAAGATTTGTCAATCTGTCGGTTAAGCAAATTTGGAGTCGCCGAAACCACTGGCCCGTCTCCGTGGACTAGTGGTTAAGGCATTCTAAATAACCACTTTTCTGGATTTTAATGGCATTTTCAAATAGAAATTCTAAAATATGATGGTCGTTTTATAACAGATTATCAAAATTTTTACTGATAAATAAATCTGCTTAATTAAAATATTTCTTCCTTAAAAATGGGGATATATTGTACACGCCATCTCCCTCCCCCCGAAAAAGTTGGGGATATATCCCCCATACCCCCCCCCCCCCCCCTCGGATTTACGCCAGTGGTGAAGGGGACGTCTTTATGCACCGATATATCCACTTTTAGGAAATATTTGGCATTTACCTCTACCATAAAGTCTAGGGGTTGATACTGGGGGAAGTGTACTGTAAATTTGGTATTAAAGTTATAGTACCACACATGTGATAGTTACAATACTGGTTAGCACCACAAGGAACTTTTCATGGTTTTTGATTACCTTCTCATAAGATACTAATCAACAATATAAGTCGAGTCGGGCATTTGACCCATCAGAGACTGCTGAAGTCACTGAAAATTTCGATCAACAAACAATCTTAGATTACATGCTCTAGAATTTACATTATGCACTTAATTCTTCGGGTCCTACGAACCTGTTGATAATTGTTGTATGAATTATCATTATCTACGTTCATACGGTTCTTGTAGTTTCGAAACTTTAAGTTTACGAAACAAAGACAAGGGTTCACACGGACCCGAAACAACGACGCTCGTTGTTCTGAACTACAAGCTGTGCGATCGTCGTTGTTAACCCCGGAAGTAGATATTCAGATGAGAGTGTAACTCGTGCGCCTTGGCCAAGCTAGCTGTATGACACTCCAGCTAGCATGCATGCACCATAATTATTTACAACTGTACGTAGCTCAGATAGCTTCGTAGCGTGCGAACTTGAGAAGTCATTGTTAACAACAAGATTGCTAAACTTAAAGTTTATTCTGTCCACACGGTCGGAACCTAAGACGGCGGACCCCCTGCAACTCGTGGTTTCGACCAGAAAGTACACTTAAAATTTGGAAACTACGAGTCCGTTCATCTGAAACTATAAGATAACTATAAGATAACTTAAAGTTTTGACGCTAAAAGCGAAACTTAAAGTTTAGCTCAAACGCAAGTAAAACTGAAAGTTTATACAGCTCCCTTCGTATGAACGTAGCTATCGGCATAAGCATGGTAAACCAGCATTTATTTCATACTGGTATAATGCGATGCTATTCTGGATGCAGTAATAGTGGTAGACCTAATGGTGATAATGAAAATGATAATAGTGATGGTGTTAGTGGTCGTGGTGGCGGTGGTGGTGATGATGATGATGATGATGATGAAGGTGATGATGATGAGGGTGGTTTAATGATGACGGTGAGGAGGAGGCGGAGGAAATGATTATGATGATGATTATGATTATGATTATGAAGATGAGGATGATGATGGTGATATAGATGATGATAATGATAATAGGGATAATGATAACACCAGCAGCAACAACAGCAATGATGGTGATAATAAGAATTATACTAATTGCAACGGCGATCACGATAACGATAATAAGACTAGTAATGATTAATGATATTTGAAAAAGACAAAATAATAACAAAAATTATAATAAAATTAATGATAATGAAGACAAAAATAATTTAGATTTTTGTTTTAAAATAGTCCGTCTAAACGCTTCTATACCTTGAGAATCATCATCTCGGGTTAAGCTCTGGCAACTGTTATCAGTGCACATTGCAGTTAAGGAATGAACCATGACATGTACTCTCTTAAAAAAAAAAATTAAACGCATTCACTCTGTTAAAAATAAGGGCGAATTTCAAAAGAGAGTGCGTTTAGAGTGAATGAAGAGTAAAAAATGTGATATTCATTATTTCAGGGGGTGACCTCAGTGATCACTCCAGGATTTTGAGTAATCGCTGAGGTCACCCCTAAAAGAGTGAATAAAGTGTGAATATCACCGTTTTTTACTCCTAATTCACTCTTAATTCACTATAAATGAACTCTGTTCTGTAATTCACCCCTAACAGAGTAAATGCCGGGGTTCACTCTTTTTTTTTTTTTTCTTCTTTTTTTTAAGAGAGTATACTCAGGTTGATCGATTGAGGCAGATACAGATCTGGCCGGTGACCCGACGTAATTATGATCCGGCGATAGTGTTCCGAGCTTAATTCCTTCAGAGATATAGATTATTTAACAGTATAATAGTAAAGGGTTATGACCGTACGCAGCGGGGGCCAGGGGGTGGCAACCCCCCCCCCCCCCACCCCCCCCCCCCAAAAAAAAAAGAATTCAAGGCTTACATTTTTACTGATAATTTTCAAAAATTACATCAAGAATTTACACCAGATCCTTCGATTTCAATTTCAAAAAAATGC